>JAODUD010000050.1:1090958-1110403 GCA_026784285.1 Stomatorhinus walkeri | reverse complement strand
GCTATGGAGAGCAAGGTGGGATAGGCAACAAAGAAGAATTCTAATGTACTTCTGCAAACGACCAAGCAGCATCTATCAAGTGACCTGTGTGCAAACCTTCTCCCGTACATGTCCATGCTTCTGAAAGTTCCAGCCTTGATCAGAGGCTGTGCTGAGTGTTGCGGCTGACATTGCCGCTGCAGAAACATTAAGACAATGAGGTAGCCCCTTCTCCAGAGTATTTCCCCAAAACATGCACCTTGCTCCTCCGACAAAGATGTCTTGCGCCATATACTGACAAGTCATATGTCGGTTTATCTCAGTCTCTAATTCATGCTTAATTTCCCTTGCGGCACCAACTGCAAATTAGGTGTATTGCGAATCAATAGCACTCCCCCAAGCTGGGGTGTCTCTCTTATTAACATCACAGCCAGAAAAGCATGAAATCTTTATTACAGTAATACGAGTGTGGTGTTTATGGACCTCTGAACATCACGGCGAGTCAGGAACGCGTCACACGGCCCCCGACTGACGACCTCCAGCGAGCGTGCTGGGGTTTACTTTGAAGGAGCACGTTCAGGGAAAGATGAGGCGGTGTTACAACTTACGCAATGCTCTAATGGAGAAGGAAGACAATGACAAGGCAGAATGGGATTCCACATTTTACGGGTGCTGGCAGGGAGCACCTGATTCCACGCCAGGAGCAAGGAGCACATTTGGCAGATTAACTTTTATTCGAGAATGGATTGGATCTCCAGCCCTTAGGCGATTTCGCAGGGAAGCTTCCGTGATTCCGTTCATCAAACGAGGACGTAAAGGAAACCGGCACTTTCCTTGCTCTGGAACTATGTTCCTCAGACTCAAATAGGAAGTGTCCGTCCCTCTGTGACCCCCCCATTAGACGCAGCTGCTCTCACGCTGAAGTCTCGAAATAGATTGGCAGTTTATGGTGCAGTGAGGGGTGGTGGGGTGGCTTTTTTGGAGGGGGGGGGGGTAGGGTTGGATGTACCCTGGTATTAGTGGTGTAACGCTCCACGCAGGATGCCATCGTTGAGTGTTTAAAAAGAAACTTCTCTTGTTGGGGACTGGAGGGGGGGTCGTAGCTGCTGCCAGAAGCTCTTTTTCTCTCCGTACGTAATCACAATCTTACTTCTTGCGCTCAGCTAAAATTGCCCCTCATTTTCAGTACTTAATAGTAAATCTCAGTTCATTCCCATTCCATTAACAATATCAGACAACTACAGGTAGTATGCAGCTTAAGGAACTGCACAGAAGAAGCCAAGCAGAGACACACAGAATGTCTTTTCCTCACTTTACCTGCAGAGGCAGCTTGGACGCGACACACTCATGTTGAAATTCAAGTTTTTCTTATGCAGCTACTTAAGCTTCAGCTAACGGGTCTATATTAATAAATCTGTAATAAAATACAGCTGATCTGCCCCTCTCAGATAAATATAAATACAGATCCTGACTCATAGAAATTTCTATTTTTATTGGAAGCTTATCTTTCATGTGCATTGATTGCACATGAAGCAGAAAAATCAGCCTACCTGTTACACAGGTTCGATTATGCAGAACTTCAAGCACTGGTGAAGGGTGTGTGACACTGTGCACAAAGACCTGGGAAACTCACACTACCTGTGTCTGAATTTGCCCCCCAATAAGCACTTTTATTCAGCAAATATCTTGGCAGTACTGTGGTATACGGTGCACTGTCTAAGAGGCAGTAAAATCAGCATTAATCTCACACTAACACACTGTACACCATAACCTGTCAGTAAAAGATGCGAGATTGGGGTCGACTTTTTCCCTTCTCATTGGAAAGTCTAAGTATGCACTCTGCTGTAGGAATGAACACTATAAACTGATGAGGGTATTCTTCGAAAGAATGTGCTGAAGCTACACAGTAAAATATAATTTGCACATTTCAGTATACTACCTAACACGGCGTTAAGTACCTATTGTGTCAATCACTTCACTGACAGTGCATATGCTATTGCTACCATGGGGATAACTGCCTGAGGACAGGAGGTTCCACGTGGACCACTGTCTACGAAATAACGGAGGGAGCAGAGCAGAGCAAAGCACAACACCAAGGCTGATTCAGAGCGGAATTTATGCATGCGGTATTTTACAACATGAGCCACGAGGGAAAAGACACACTGGGGGCTTCAAAGCTAGTCGAATTAGGGCATATCTCCCTGGTTACAGTACTGTCAAAAAAGCTGGGCTTTGCTCTGGCAAAATCCATCTGTAAACTGTGAGGGAAATGCAGTCATTTACAGAAAAACACTGCAACACATTAGTGGACATATAGTCAACTATTCACGACACTGGCAGTAAGGGAACGTGTTACCTACGTTTTAAAACATAATCCCACTCTCCTTATAAATCACAAGTAGTGACAAATTATTTATATGATATGTTAGTTTTACAAACTTCTTTCTGATTACATTTGGCATTGTTGTACCAAAGTTTAAACTAGAAATTTCTGTCCCATTTTAATTGATCGAGTTGATATCAAGTATCTGTAATGATTTGTTCCTGAGTGGTTTGTATCTGAATGGCCAAGTCAACTACCAAATGATGTTTGACATTTTTAATGCTTTACTTAATCCTGTCAACATTTACACCAGTTTTGACAACTGACAATGATACTTGAACACTTATCTTGTACTTTGTGTATAGTATTAATCCACAGAGAATAACAGTTTATAAAAGTCATACATTCTTCCCCCTAACTATCGGAGGATATGGTCACAGAGTGACAATAAAATGAAAATCCATCTTACTAAAACTGTTGAATACTACAGGATTGTTAAATACGGTAAAATAACACTACAATTCTTCCAAAACTGCAATGCCAGAAAAAATGCTGAGGAAAAACTGGCACAGTATTCTTCTCTAACAAGACTAAAAACTATTCTGACAAATAATAATGTCACCATTGCTGAGATAAAGTAAACAAACCTTCCTACAAACTATTACCGCTGCTATTTTCAAATTTGGGTTAAGGTTAACGTACCCCGAGAACATTCAGTTCCTTCACATTAATCACAACACTTCAGGGTTTCTCCCCTAATGTGGAATGTTCTACGGCACATAGTTTGCATTTTGATACAAGACCTATGCTAAAGGAGGTATTCCGGTTTTAATGGGATTCAGTAAAATATTTCCCATTGTCTGAGATTCCACCTCTGCCGAGAGGGTTTTACGTGACACAGATATTTACACTCGTCGTGATGCATTAATTTCAATGGAGAATCCAAGAACTTTCAAGTGTTGCATTTTCCCACTATTCGCGATTATGTCACGATAACAAAAAGGCATGTGCTGTACATGCTTGTGAATTATGAGATTCTGGATAGCTACAATTGATCAGATGATTCAGCAACTATTACAGGCTCTGATACCTTAAACAGAAATAATAAAGGAGACGCAGAATTGTTTGTCGTTTTGACGTGCAATTACAATAAATCTGGTTATTGAAATCACAAAACACCCCCTTCCTTCCTCACCCACCCACAATCACATGCACGCACTCACGTGTGTCCATTCGCATTCACACTATCGAAACGGAGGTTTACCCTTACCTTGGTAAGCTGTGCTATTTTCTTACACATTTTAGTGTGCATCTGATAATCATACAGCTCCTGCTCTATGTTAGGGAAGTCTGCTGCAGTCCCGTTGCAAGCTCCAGAGGACTGCGTTGCCTTCCCGGAGCTCGAAGCCATGGCAGTCGGCGAGTTTCTTCCAGCTGAATGCAAATAAAAAATAAAAAAATCCAGCACACTTAAAGATTTCCGCCTAGATTTTCCTCTTTTATAAAGGTGACCCCCATTCTATGGCGAAAAAAACACACACAATCTGCACTGCAGCGAATGAGCTTAAATGGTATATAATGCCAGTCTATGTTTCACCACAATCGCCAAGTTTTATTTCAGCTGCCAGACGCCTTCTGCGGTCGGATGCAACACATTCCGCCGGGGAAACAGGAGCGGCACACGGCTGTCAACATTGCTCTTGGAAGCAGTATGTTTCATAGACAGGGGCTTTCGTTCCCACCACCTGTCTTTCAGCAAGGGCGGAGAAAACGGGATTATGCTGTTGCACACTACCAATGACAACTAGCATTGCCGTATTATAGCCCCACCTTAGGGAATACTCAGTGCTGCCCTTCTGCTAATAAATAAATAAAATAAGCAGAACAGAAAGTAGGCTATAGAAACAAAAACACAGCATTGCTTTTACAATACGCGCGTTCAGCACCCAAAAGCCCAATCACGGAAAATGCAATGTAGGCTAATCTAGGTAGTCATGTAAAAAAAAAAAAAATATATATATATATATATATATATAGTAATTACTACCGGTCCGGTCACTCACAAACGACCAGGGAAATACACCAAGGAAAATATTCTTTCAGTCAAGTAGATTACTATACATAAAAACTATCAGCTACATAGGCTGCATTATGTTTTACTCACAGAAATGATAAATGATCAGTAATCATTTATATTTTCCACTGTCCTACCCAAGCACAAGTGTCTACCTTGGGAACTCCGCTTCTGGATGCAGTGGTTTTAGCGTATTCATTTAATGTATAAGCACAACGACGGGCCAGTTTTTGTGTAAAATCCCTCTAAAGAAATTTGAACTGCAAATATAGGGGCCTTTAACATTTGAACTAATTTGGTATTGTCGTATTGCTAATAATCTAGTGGTGTTGCTATATCGCTATTGTATAAACCAATAACGTTTATTTTTTATAACGGTGGGGGTTCGAAAAAGTGAGCGGCTAATTAACATAAGACCAGCCCTCACTAACGTGCCATGTTGCTACAATACAGACACTGGAGTGGGGGGGGGGGGGCATCTGCTCGATCAGTACATAATGAAATTGGAGTTAAAATTGGTATTGAAACTGTATTATACAAGACTAATTATTTTATTTTCATTTGCCACATTTGATAGCAAATAATAATCCTCCTGGCAGCTCAGTATATGGGGACATGTTTCAGTCAGATGTGAAATGGCAATGTTTATGCATTTTTGTGTCAATGTGTTCATTCATTACACTTTCTTAGAAAACACTGTTTTTCAACGCACCGTTAACAGCGTAGAATTTCCCACTGTACCCACTGAAGCTATTCCATGTTCTATGAAACCTGACCAACTATGTACCCTTAATAAGGGAATAGCAGCTACGCCACTATTAAGACTGAATTTCATTCATAACTTTATTCGTCGTTATCGGCATTTACTTCAGTTATAGTTCTTGTTACTATCAAATTTACTATCTTGCAATGGAATTATGCGCGCGGTACACTCTATTCGTTGCAAATAACAAAAATGACAATTACGTTTACGTCAATACGGATCTGTAATTTATAATTCGACAGATACTTCCTCTTTCCAGCCCGCACGCCGCCCTTTATTTTATGCATTGAAAGAGAACGAACGAGAGAAAGCGAGAGCAGGGAGGGGAACTATCGCGAGAGTTCTCGCGAGAATACATTTCAAAACTGGCGCGGTTCGTCATATCACTTTGGAAATACAGATCGCTTGTTTAGTCAACTAGAAGTAAGAATTCTCGGTAAATATTGCATGGTTTTCGTCATTCCATTATTGATACTCGGTTTGTAATGTATTGTGGATTTGTAATACATGTGTTTAACCTTTATATTGCATTTTTTTTGTTTTAAATTTCGCGAAGACGTTGGCCGTTAACTATATACTTGCTGGCTGTTGGGTAACCATTTACTAATACTGTTCGTTGTAATCTGATTTTCAGTATTTCAGAGTAAATCGTTTGGCGTTAAGTTAATTTCGCGTGTACCCATTTAAACATGCACATTTACTACTTGATTAATACTGTCCTGTTAATTTACACCGCTTTTTTGTCTGCGTCTGTAGTTGTTTCGTCTGATCGTATTTGTGACTATAATGCGGTTTTAATACGTTGCTCTTTGATTGTTTAACCAGGTACGGAAATTTTGACAGCATTATCTGTTCGTGACGCGATTCCGACTCCCAGAGGGGAAGATGACTGCTGACTCGGAGCTGGAGATTAAGGAGGCGTTTCTGACGGCGCAGAAAAGCCACAGCAATAAAGCCAAACTCGTGGTCGCTTTGAAAAACAGATACAGCAAGGTGATCCACTCTGTCATCCAATATTTAATAAGCAGGACTGCCACCTCTCATGCATCTGGCGTATCTAATCTATGTTATTTATCTATGTTATTCCATTATACACCTAAACTTAGTTACACCAAAAGCGTTGGGGTAGTTCGCCAATCTTACGGATTATTTGCAAGGTAATAAAACTTGCATACGTTTTATGTGTGTGGAGAATTGTCTGAAATTGAAAATGTCATGCGAAGCAGCTGACAGCGTTAGCAACCCTGAATATAGCTATTTGAATTTTGCATTGATTATACTAGTATTCCGTCTGTCCATCAACTTTCTATACCCGCTTGTCCAATACAAGATCTCAGGGGTCTCGAACTTGTTACATGTTATTCGTAATCGTTGATTTTAATAAAACGGCGGTTAGGTTTAACCTGAGAAAAACGTTAAGCTTTTCTTTTCCTTTCAGCTTGAGGACAAAACCCTCTTCCACGAGCAGTTTGTTCATTACTTGAAGTATGCCATGATTGTCTACAAAAGAGAACCTGCCGTCGAGAACGTTATTGAATTTGTGGCCAAGTTTGCTACAAGTTTTGAGGTTCCTGTGGACAATGAGGCCGAGGAGGATGATGAAGAGGAGGAAGAAAATATTGTTTTAAATTTTCTGTTAAATTTTCTGCTGAAGGTATTGAAAGATCTTTATAATGTAAACTTAGTGTAACATGTTATATGTAATGTAAGTTTTCACTTTTACTACTTTCCTTATAGCTGACAATGACCTCATACTTGCCTTTCAGTCTCACAATGCCAACAGCCATGGGGTGCGCTTTCGTGTCTGTCATCTCATTAACAAACTGCTGGGGAGCATGGCTGAGAATGCTCAGATCGACGACGAGATCTTCGATCGCATACACGAGGCGATGTTAATCCGAGTAACTGACAAATTCCCCAATGTCAGAATCCAGGCTGCTCTGGCTATGGCAAGATTGCAGGAGCCTCAAAATGAAGAATGTCCCACTATAAAAGGTAAGCTCTAAGCAATTGTAGCTTGCGACCAGGTGGCTCTGTAGTGCAACGATGACACTGTCTGATATGAGCACTGAAAGAAGCACCAGTTCACCCTGTTAGCTGAATCATTGCATTTAGACGCATTTTATAGAGAGCATGTGATTGCTGCAAATGGTAGACGTGTCTTTATTTTTACAGTTTTGATGTGCCGCCTTTATACTCATACTTTTAAACTCAAGTGTTGTTTCCATTTTTTCAAAGCCTACATCATGATTCTTGACAATGACACTAACCCCGAAGTGAGACGGGCGGTGCTGTCTTGCATAGCTCCTTGTGCTCAGACCCTTCCCAAAATTCTGCGGCGAACCAGAGATGTGAAGGAGGCCGTGAGAAAGCTGGCATACCAGGTATCTTCTTCCAGATGACGATCATATGGAGAGATCCCTTTAAAAACCATATGAATGACTACATCTTTATTTCAAAATACATTTCCCATAGGTCCTTGCCGAGAAGGTGCACGTAAGGGCCCTGTCCATCGCACAGCGAGTCAATCTCCTGCGGCAGGGGCTTAATGATGTGTCAGGTAGAATTTATATTTATTTTTTGTCATTTAGGTTGTGCAAAATATGCCGTATACTTCAAGCATTTTCTTGTCTCTTAGTATATCATACATTAAGTTAGATTGGAATAATTTACAATAAGGTTGGGTGATATGATCATGATTATGAACATTCATATTGTCATAATTAAGTTATAATGCACTATTTTTAAATGAATTCCATTAAAGTATGAGTGTTTTTGGCTTAATGTATCGTTATACAAACCTTATGTTTTCTTCATTAACCCCCTCCCCCCAAAAAAAAAAGGTGTGAACCAAACTGTAGCTCAAAAATCAAGGTCTGAGCAAAGCTGTGGACTTGGAGAATCATTATATCCCCTAGTGGTCATAGAATTTTTACTAGGTGGAATCTGACCCATTATCCTCAGTGGGAAGTGGTGAATCGGACGTGACCTGGCTGTGTGTCGTGCTGGTGGCTCTTGTTTGCAGAGGCGGTGAAGGAGGTCGTGCAGAAGAAGCTGCTGCCGGCCTGGCTCCGGCTTCTGCAGGGCAACGTGCTGGAGCTGCTGCACAGGCTGGATGTGGAGGACTGTCCTGAGGTGGCCGTTTCAGCCCTCAACTGCATCTTCAGTCTGTCCTCACCTGGAGACCTGATGCAGGACCGCATCAACCTTGACAACAGGTATTGACGGTTAGGTTTACAACAGCGTTAAACAGCATAGAACAGTGTTTCCCAATCCCGTCCTTGGGGACTGCCAGACAGTCCATGTTTTTGCTCCCTCTCTGCTCCCAAGCCAAAATGTGGACCGTTTCTGTGGTCTTCAAGGACCGGATTGGGAAACACTGGTCTGCAGTAACTGTTCTTCTGTCTTCTATAGCTCTCACCTTGTATTGTATAGATGCCTTCCCGGATCTTGAACCGCTAAGAAATTTGTGACTCTTATTAATATTTGTCTAAACATTGCCTTTTCTCATTCTTTTAATATAATGCATTAATATTAAATCTTTTACATGACAATGATTTCCCCCCCCCCCAATCCTTCACTTTTAAAGGGTTTGTGTCTAATTAATTTTAGTTTGAGTAGGACTTATAATATATAAGCAGGCACATATTTGGTAAGTTATGCTAATATTCACCCAAGCCTAATTAATTTCTAGGTTTTTTTGGTTAATTAAACATAATGTTTCAGGAAACTGATGCCAGTGGAATCGCTCACTTGCGAGAATGTTCTGTACTGGAGGGCGCTGTGCGAATTCACCAAGTCCAAAGGAGACGAGGGGGAGGACATGCTGGAGCAGCTTCTCCCTGAGGCCGCCATCTTCGCAGAATACCTTTATGGGTAAACACTGTCATGTCATTCGTATTTAGTTTATTGAGAAACGACTAGTAAGCAGCAATAATTTTGGAATTTTCCAAGCAGGGATCCAAAATGTGGCATGTCTTGTAAAGGGACGGTTTCTTGTAGATAGATTTGCAGCTCAAGCATGTTAAATTGACACATCGTCATTGTTTCAGGTACTTGAAGAGCATTCCAATGCTGAGTGAAGAAAACAGGGCAGATTTTTCCCAGGTAGAGGTGGTCATGACAAAGGAGTTCATAGGTCAGCAGCTGATCCTCTTAGTGGGCTGCCTGGATACAGCTGAAGAAGGTGGAAGGTGAGATCAATGTGTGTCCGTGCCCCATTTTGTTTTGGGTACGCATACAAAATCTTTGAGCACTTTATTGTAGGAGTGCATGATTTTATGATATTAACGATCATAATATTGTTAGTTTTGTGCTGCTGTGCACATTCGATCAGTTGCATTATGGCTTAAACACGTATCTAAAGTTGTTTTGACACACCAATAAACCGGTAATGGCAAACAGCAGGTAGTACCTTGGATTTCTTCCTCTCTCCCTTCTGTGCCCTAAGCCCCAACATGCAACGCACTGCACGCTACACAGGCCTTATTTGGCAATGTAGCAGCATGGAAGACATGGAAGAATTGATCTCTAAAAAGAGTTGGACATTAGTAATATGGAACTTGGTTGGATTTTCCCAAACACAATTACTGTTCAGTAACTTGCAAAATAGTGTTAAAAACCAGCATGAAAGAATCATAAGATCATGATTCCGCCCCGAAAAGAATAGTGATACGAAATTTTCCCCATATTGCCCACTAACTTTATTGGCATATAGTGAGAGTGCGATATACTATATGGTGACTGTATGAATTGTGATTATGTTCCAGGAAGAGGGTGCTGGCTGTGTTGCAGGAGATGCTTATCCTACCCAACACCCCTACCTCTCTTGTGTCTCTGCTGGTGGAAAAGCTGGTCACTGTCCTTAACGACGATGAGAAAAGGATACAAGTTGTAAGTAAAATTTTATTTAATCGGTGACATTTCTTCTAATGAAGAATAAGATGACATTTTTTTTTTGTGTGTGTGTGTGTATACGAAAAAAATAGGTTGCAGAAATAATCTCTGATGTCCGTGAACCAATTGTGCCAGTCAGTAGTGCTGTTGATGAAAATGAAATCAGGAGAAGGCAAGTTAGGGTGAGTATCTTGCATTTGATTGCTTCTGGCAAGAAGAATATAAAATAAAACATCCTGCTGTAATTTGATGTTTTCATGGTGGTACTGGTTATAACCATCATTTTATCAGTATCATCACATGTAATTAAGTTATAAAATGAACTGTCATTCACATACAATGAATGTAAGGCTGAATACATGATTAGTGCTTTTTCTCCTCGCATCAATTAGCTTGCAGAGGTCAAGGTTAAGATTTTTGAAGCCAAACAGGCACTTGAGGAATGCATTGCTTCTCAAGAATTCAGCCGTGCTTCAGAACTGAAGGATTCAATCACTGAGCTAGAAAACCTGAAGAATCAGCTAATGAAAGAAGCAGAGCTGCCAGAGGTGAAAGAAGTTCGTGTGGAGAAGGTAAACCTAACAACACGTGGCCGTTTTTTGTTCTTTCAGTTGCTGAGATCATTTATGTATTTTCCTTTGTGTGTTCCTGCAGGATTCTGAAGCATTTCTCAATACTAACTTAAAATTTTAGCCCTCATTAATGCTACTAGAGGAGATGGAAAATCGAAATTCTCAAAAAGACTTGACGTGTAACCACGAAGCACTAAAACTGACTTTTAGAACAAGCTTATTCTTTTGGATGCAATTAATTTGAAGTTTATTCTCTTAAATGGGATTAATTTCGGAAGTCCTATTAAAATGTTAGCAGTTGGGGAAAATTCCGCGCCTCAGTTTTATGGCAGTCGTTCGGCAGCCTTTTAAAACCTTAGTGCACTTTGGAGAATGCAGTGCTTTCAGGTGAATTGCCAGAGAATTAATCACCTATTGTATTATATTGTTGGAAGGAAATGCTTACAGTGGCTGTAGCTTTCCTGATACTGTGCCGTGTTTGGTGTTAAGTCCAGCATGTGGAAATGCCTTCATTTGACAAACAAAGCTGAGTCACCTTGTCCCATCTTCAGTGACCTTTTTGCTTGTAGCTTCTGCTTTCAGAACATGAAGTGTATTCCTCTCTGACTTTAGGATATGAGCAGGAATCCGAAAGAAATATGAAGGTTACAATCTCTGAGTTTCTTAAAACGCTACAGATCTTAATACTGTCTATACTACACAATAATGTCTACACTAGTACGTAGCTGAAATGGAAGTCTGGAAATTAACAGTATTATTTTGTCCCTTTTAAGAATGACCCGGAGACTGTGTTGAAATGCCTGACAATGTGTGCTGAGCTCATGAAGCAGATGTCAATTAAGAAAGGCATTGGGCCCACAATGAATGGCATCCTTGAATCCCTGGTAGGTCTGGTCCCTTGAGGGATTGAGGGGATCTCTATACTTATTCACACAGCTAAGAATAAAAGATGAAAATCATATATACTGGTTATGTATTTTGAATATATCATAATATTATTGTATTTCAAGTTTTCAATTGCTGTCACTGGTAAAGAAGTCTAAATCTCCCACAGTCCCATACGAATGGTTGGGCTTATGCACTAAAAATGTATATCTTTGTCGTTCTAGATCTTGCCAGGTATTGCCTGCGCCTCTCCTGCAGTGCGCAACATGGCCGTTATCTGCCTGGGCACCTGCGCTCTCCACAGCAAGGATCTCGCGAATCGGCATCTGGTACTTCTGTTGCAGGTATAGCGAAAATATACACGCATGTAAATTAAGGTTTTTTTTTCCCCCACCCCTCAGATTGATTTAAAAGAAACATTTGTGATTCTCACCCCCCCCCCCAGATCGCACAGCTGGATGAGCCAAAGATCAGAATAAGTGCTCTGAGAGCTGTAATCGACCAGCTGCTGCTCAATGGCCTGGAGGTAGTCCGTCAAAAGTCCCCTCGTACCCCAGCAGACGATTCTGGTTCGGAAGACGGCGATGCCGAAAAAGAAAAAACGGGGGATGATGTGAAAGAAAGTGATGATGAGCAAGATGCAGTCCAGAGCATTCTCCTGATGTTCTCTGAATTTCTTGACAGCGAGGTATTTCATGCAACTAAATTGCTTTTGTATAATGGTGTAGTGGTCCTGAAACTGACGCTGTGATACAAACATTCACAATTTGCCCCCCCTCCCCCTCCCCAGTTGGGTGTAGCTGACTGAGCTCTCATTGTCACCAATGTTAACTAAATTCAAATAACTTTTATATATTCCCATGGGATTATTAGAAGTCATTTTTCATTTCTCAATTGATACTAACATGTAAATCACAAAATTATTATTCTGTTTAAAGTTAGGGCAAGCTGTACATTTTGTGAATATTATGCATTACTTGCACTGCAATTGTCTCATACCATTTCATCCATCATTTTCAGTTCGGTACACAATGAAATTAGTGAATAAAAGTATTCAATAAGCAGAACGTATTCACAAGTAGATGCAGGTGTTTAAAATGGAAAATATTAAGCTAATTATGGTTAATGCAGTCATAATCACATTTTTTTTTTTTTTGGAACATTTTGGTTTCCCAATAAAGAACACTAATGCTGAAGAGTGTAGTTAATAGACCAATACTGTCGACTATTCTCCCACATCTCCACAAATATGCAGTCACACTAGATGGTAGTGTGGGATTCAGACAGAATCTAGTTCATTTTGATTATGCTAAGACCCTGAACAGGACAAACGGGTATAGAAAATGGATGGATAGACTGATGTTAATTTTTCGATTTATTTTACATAGACCTATTTATGTTTACAGTTTGCAAATAACCTAACAGATGCTTTTATTTAGCACCAAACTGTGAATTTTGTGTAACGTTACTCCCCGACTTCGTCCCACAGCCATGTTGATTTCTTGTTTTATTATTTCTGTTATTAAGATACCAGAGCTCAGAACAGAAGCTGCAGAAGGTCTGGCCAAACTGATGTATTGTGGAAGGCTTTCCAGCATGAAGCTTCTGTCCCGGCTCATCCTCCTGTGGTACAACCCAGTCACCGAGGACGACACCCGCCTTCGTCACTGCCTGGGGGTTTTTTTCCAGGTGTACTCCCGTGAAAGCAGGTAGGGGCTAATCTCTGCACGTGAGCTGAACATGCTTGGAAAAGTAATATTAGGTGTGCTGAACTTCAAACTGATTTTTTTAATCATTCATTAGAACCCATCAAGAGTGCCTTGAGGAAAGTTTCCTGCCAACTTTGCAGACTCTGTTAAATGCACCTGCCACATCACCCCTAGCTGAAGTGGACATCTCAAATGTAGCCGAACTTTTCATTGAACTGACGAGACCCAGTGCTTTAATTAATCCCAACAGAAGCTCTAATTTTCAAGTGAGTCCTTAGACCATCTCATTAATGATTTAATAGCGTTCGTTTTGACATGCCAAAATGTCTGCGACGTAGATGAATGCTGTTCATTTAAATGATGTGCTTTAGCCGTAGGGACTGAGCTATTGTCAGATTGTTTTGTCTTCATCCCAACATTTTTTTTCCCCCCTCATTTTAAGGATATCTCTGTCCATGACTGCTTAGCAGTCCGTCTCTGCAATGAAATTTTGAAGGACCCCACTGCACCTGAGGGGCGGTTATACGCAAAGTGTCTTACCACTCTGGAGCTCAGCACTGAGGACTGTACGTCAAAGAAGGACCTGCGGCTGCTTCTGGATGAAGTCTGCCAGGTTATAGTTCTGCATTAACGATCTCATTAAATGTACTTAAATGTAGTTTCGACAGGTCAGTTCAACTTGAATTTGGTGTATTTATGCATTTGCATTTGATTTACAACTCGTTTCCCATTCCTCTGTATAGAACGTAAAGGACAAAGTATGTCTGAGGGCAATTGAAAAAGTCATATGCCAACTTAATGGAGGATCTAAGGACAAGACTTCAGTGACTCAGGATGAGCTGTCCACAGTTCACACACCAGATGAAACCAACCAAGGTTATATCTCTTCAGTTTTGTGTGTATATTAATCGTGGAAATCTTAGCTAAAAAAATTCTTTAATACGTCTAATGAGCATATTACTCCTGTCAAAGCATTTTGTCTAGTGTATGTGGAAAAGGAAAAAAAGTAGCAGTGATTCATCATTCTGTTGAACAGCAGTATATTTTGCCTTTTGTAAGCCAAGCAAAGGTTTAACGCTTCATACGGTCCTTGCAGAGGCTGAAAATTGTGAAGAGGAAACAAAGTCCACTAAACGACCAAAAAGAGGTATGGATTTTCATACATGTGAAATATTTCTTCCTTGAGCCATTTAGGCTATATAGAGGAAAAGGGCCAGATTTTGACTTTTTTTGAGATAATGTTTAAAAAAAAAAAAAAAACTGATCCGCTCCATGGTCTGCAAAAAAATTTGATACATGTTTCTTGAAAGATGATTGTCCTTTAGAGAGCTCTTGTTAGGTTATTTTATAATGTATATTTCAGCCTCCTTTTAATTATTGCCAGTTGTAAATAATATTCACCTAATAAGACTAAGCATAGTACACTTAAACATTTGGTATAGCAGCTGCTAGAATCCTGTAACCGTGGGTGAAAAGCCATGACCCACAGTTTTTATATCAAGTTTTTAAATTTGTGGACATTTCTATTTTAGGACAACGGACTACCACTGCCAAAACAGCAAAGAAAGGAAGTAAAATGGAGGAGACATCGGACAGGTTTGGCTGCTCTGCATAGTCTTTCTAGTCAAATATTCAGGCTACAATAAAAAAATGTGATAATGACTAATTTAATGAATAATCACTTTAATTTAAACTTTCGACTTCTAACTGCACCATCATCATGAAATCAAGAAAACGATTGTGCTGCATTTCGATTTGCAGTGATGCTCCTGTTTTTTTGTTATAAATTCAGTGCAGCCCTTTCCATCTCCTTTATATTTGCTTCTCACTTGCATAATATTTCAAGTTAAAGTAAATCCACTTAGACTTAAGTTCAATAAATACATATTTCCTGGTTGACCAAAGTAACCTTACTTATAATTTTTGCCATAATCAAGCAGCTCTACTGCAAAGTGTTATCAGATGGTGTGTGTGAAGTTATGCTTGAAAAATAGAATAGCTTGTTCTTGTGCGCTCTACATTTCCAGTGAGGGGGAGAAGATAGTGGAGGCAGCTGCAGCCCCCCGGGCATCTCGTCGGGCAAAGATGGCAGCGATGGAAAAAACCAAAATGGACCTAAGCTTTCTGATGAACAGAGAAGCAAACTGATATCTAGAGTGAAAGATGCCATGTTTTATACATCCTTCAAGTTTAATAAAGAGATCATTTTAACAATTCAGTATTCATTTGAGAAGCTTATTTTACTTTTTTTTTTTTACAAGTTTCTATTAAAGGTGTGTATAAAACATGTCATTGCATGTGATGTTTGCATATATATATATATATATATAATGTAATCTCCCTATAAGGTTGCATTAGAATTGGAGAATGAGCACAGCTGAAACAGCAGCCCAGTTCTGGATTTAAGATTTACTGAATGTTCTGTGGAAGAATTGCATTGAACCTGTGATTACATCTTTCTATGTATTAAACTGTCCTTGAAGTAAACTAATTTCAGTACAGAGGCTTAGAATGGCTATCATTTTAATGTGCAGTATATGGCAACACCAATTTTTTTAAATTTGTCCCAGACTAAATCTGTGTACAATAGAACACGGTTGCATATTTAGGCCTAATTGTGTCTTAATAGTTGAATACAGCATTTTTAAAAAGTCTTGTATTTTTTGTGTTTTTCCCCATTTAAGATCTTTACATTTTACATTTAAGTTACATTTACATTAGGTTACATTTAAGGCCATGTCTTGGATGCTGTTTTTGTCTCAACCTAACCTTGACTGGGAGCTGTTGATGAATTTAATGACATTTCAGTAAAACCCAATGCACACTGAGAATTCACAGTTTATACATGTCATTTGTGTTCATTGGACACCATTAAATTTAAAGGATTCAGGAAGTTAGAGGCATAGAACTGTGGTCCCAAATCCAAAGTTTTGAATTTAATCAGCGTTCTGTGTTAATCTGTCAAACGGCTATAACGTGTGGGAGTACCTTGTGATGGACTGGCATTCCATGAAGTGTAACGTCCTCTGCCTCATGAACGTCCTGCACAATATTCCTACATCAGAAAAACCGTGGATCAAAAAATAACTGAATCCAATATTTAAAATTTCAGAATGAACTAGCACTCAACGTGCATTATTGCTAATCATTCAGTCCTTATTTTATTGCACAAGAACTCAGTTCAAAACAGAACAGTCATGGGTCCTTGCCCAGTACATGTTCAGATAATTTAAATCAGATTGCTGTCATTTAGACCACTTAAGGCGTAAAGTGATCATGAAACCCTGATGTTCATGTAGCAAAATCACTTTTCTAATAGCTATGACCTTTGATGAATTGCATTTCAAACAAGTTATTCAGATTACGATAAAATTAATAAAACAAAATTAAGTAAACTAAAATTAATTCATTGTCAATATCTGACAACAAGATCTACACAAAAGTTCTCCTGAACTAGAACAGAATTATCGTGATAGTCTATCTCATCCCTTGTGCTCCTCCCCTCATGATCCAAATGGTTGGAAGATGAATGGATCAAACAGAACCAGCACGTACTTCGAGCTGATATTACTTAAATGGCAGAATGAAGTTTCTGAATGATGAAAACATCTTAACCTACTATCACGCTAATATATAAACATACACACACAGTGCAATATTCAAATGCAGTAACATAATTCACTAAGATCTGGCAATGTATGGTTTCGCAAATCGGAATGTTTCATGAAGGTTTATTAAGTGAGAAATGACTTTTATACTCACTACAATTCAACAGATTAACATCTGATTTATTAAAATTGCAATTGTGTGTATGCTTGGGTTGGCCACCACAAACGGCAACAGATGTGCGTTTGACATTCAGAAAAAGGTAAATGCAAAAAACAGCAGTTCTGAGAACAGTTTTCTTGGCATTTGTTTAAGTTAATCCAGTGTAATTCCGACTTTAATTTTTGGGAGTGTTACTGATGAATGGATAATAAAAGTAATAAAGTAGAAAGTCAGTTTAGGTTATGTCAGTTTGGGTGAATATTTTCATTGAACTTAAAGTAGTCCATGAAAAAAAATTGGTGTCTGTTAAAATTGTAATTGGATGATTGTATTATATTTAATTGATGCTACTAAATTCAGTGGCAATCTATTAAATTGATTATGTACATGGACATAGCAAACCTAAACATTTTACATACAATCCTTTTATTACCTTGAAAATAAAACTGGCAACTGTCCTCTAAGATGAAAATGGGCTGTTCGACCAGAAGCACAACGCATATGACAATGCAAAAATTAAGAAAAATATGTAAAATTGTGAAAAGTCTAAATATAAAGCGAGTCTGAATGAGTTATAGCTGCTTATATTATGCCAATAAAGCAATAAAAGTAACTGATTCAAAGATATATTAAATTATTTTCCCTTAATTCCCAGTGCTCTTTCACATCTGGTTCAGTTTTCATAAAAAAAGATACATTTACAATGAAACAAAAGACTTGTGTAGTGTAAAGACAATGACCATTGATTTAAATCAAAATAGTTTGCCACACTTTTTTGCTGATTGGCTTGGAAATTTTCATAGCTGCATACAATATGGATGATCATGTAAAAGTAGTGAACCCATAGGCATACTATGCACCAATGTGGCTTCGGCTAAAGTGTAGCTATTTTTGTCTGAGGTTTTCAGGATGCCTGTGTAAAAGAGGTAGGCTTATTATTGAGACGCAGACAACAAATGAAATTACTCTAAACCATAACAAAGTTACAACACAAAATGAATAACTAACATTTAGAAAAGTTATTGGCATCAAAAAATATTAAAAGCTTTTAATAAAAATGATACACCATCTGGCTTTAAAAAGTAAACGTATTGCACCTATAGAATATCTTGAGACATTAGAAAGGTGGTAGTGAAAGCTATGGTTTCTACTGAAGGATATGATATAGTGCAACAAAGGTTGTTTGTGTCACTTACATTAGTATGTTAATGCTCGGAGGCTGGGGAGCTTTGACAGTATTCAAGCAAATTCTTCAACTCAAACAACACAAAAAAATAATAACCTCCAAAAATACCCTCCTCCCCAAATAGATGCATATGACAATCATGTACTTAGATGAACTGTTCTATGGTACTGCCAAATGTTTTTGGGAAAACTGCATACCTCATATAATTTGCAACAGAACATTTCATGCATATTTCTTTTGGCAAAAGTTAATGCACATTTAAAAGGGTTGCTCTAAAATGAATCCTTGATTGGTGTAGACCTAGACAGACTACATTAAAACCTGCCATGTCCTAAAGCAATAGTCAGATCTGTACATTGAATTTCCGGGTAATGATATGTTTGAGACCTCAAATATTTTTAAAGATCAACCTGAGGTATGCCTTATGGCAATTCCTGTAACGCCTATTTAAAAAGTTCTTCATGAATTATGGCCATTCCTTAATACATGACTAATTTCCTTTTATGATGGGAATACCTTTTTAATACTTTAAAAGTACTATCCAAACAAAAAAGTGACAAGCTACTCTAAAAGCGTACAAACATAACTACATGAAATAAGAAACACACAATACAAAATAGTGCAACCTTAACGTATCCTTAATTTAAATTTATGCTACATAATGCTTACTGAGATATTACTGTCAGATTTGTCAACCAGCAGACAATTTGAAGGCACCTTGTACTGAAACAAGTTTTATCTTGTCGAATGCATCTCACCAAGATGGTTTCTTGGTTATTAGGAGCTTTCTGCAGAGAAAAAAAATGCTTACATTATATAAATATAGTTTATATAGGTATTATATTACACACACACACACTGAGGTCAATAAGTATTTGATCGCCCTGTGGTTTTGCAAGTTCTGTTACTTAGAAATCATGGAGGGGTCTATAATTTTCAGCATAGGTGCATTTCCACTGTGAGAGAATCTAAAAAGAAAAATCCGGAAATCACATTTTATGAGTTTAACAATTTTATTTGTGAATTAATGTGTCAAATAAGTATTTGATCACTTGAGTCAAGAAATTTGTAATATTTGGTACAGAAGCCTTTGGTAACAATTAGAGGTCAAACGGTTCCTGTAGTTCTTCACCAGGTTTGCACACACTGCAGGATCTGTCTAGATCTGTCAGGTTTCGGGGCTGTCGCTGAGCAACGCGGAGTTTCAGCTCCCTCCAAAGATTTTCTATTGGATTTAGGTCTGGAGACCGGCTAGGCCACTCCAGAACCTTGATATGCTTCTTACGGAGC
>JAODUD010000050.1:1077654-1087654 GCA_026784285.1 Stomatorhinus walkeri | reverse complement strand
CTCACCCTTATGTTTAGGTGGTCGACCAATCGGTCTCTTTGCTGGCTTTTCAATTTGTGGGCCGAGTTTTTTGGGGCGACCAGGCTTTCTTTTTGGAGGAGACAGTGATAGTCCATGAGCGAGGAGGCATGCCTCTCTTTGAATGTCAAGCTCTTCACTTGACCTAGATGCATCAGTAGTAACTGGCCTTTTATGCGGAAAATTTTCTTCTCCTCTAGCAACTCTGGGCTCAACTTCCACTGATTTCTCTTCAGTCTTTGCCAGTCCACACCATGATGATTCCACACAAGGATCAAATGTCTCTGGTTGACTTACAGAGCCCGAACTAGCTGACTTGAGAGAGTACTTTATTCCCTCCTCACTAATAACTGGAGATACAAACATGAGTCTTATTGGACTCGAATATGGAGTAAGAGAACACTCATTGGTACTCAAAGCATCTTTCATGGTGTTAATGCCTTCTGACAAATTGTTCAGGTGGTTCTGATCATTGGTGAGAGATCTCAGTTTAACCAAGGAATCAACTGTTCTTTGTTTTGGCCTTCTCTGAAAACCCTCTTTGACTTCACCATCATCAGATGTGTTGTCTTCCAACAGAGGCAGACTCATTTTTGCTGATCTAGTTCTGGATGTATCTGATAGATTAAAGTCTGTTGATTTCAGATCATTACACGCGTTTTCTCCAGATCTCCCTGCATGCCTCACAGTCTTAGATAATTCATTCTGCAGGTTCAACTTAGTTGTCGATTCATTTAAATCTAAGTCTGATGGGAACTTGTCAGCACAAATAGCTTTTGTATCTTTCTGGCCTCTTTTATTAAAAATGCTTTCAGAAAAACAGGCAGCAAAGTACATCTTTCTTGGCTCAGTGACATATGCAGAAAATCTCTGTGGCGGAACAATGTTCCTCCTAGATCTACTTGTATCTGTGACAGGCTGAAGAGAGAAACTTTGTTTTTTTATATCCGTGTTCCCATATCTACATTGTGTGCCTTTCAGATCTTTTCCCTTGTGTTCAGGTGATTTTTCCTTGTTTTCTAATCTGCTACAGAACAGTTCAGTGTGGTGTGGAGTGACCCCATGGTCACAAGTGTCTGTCGTTTCACTCTTTCCACTTTCTGAAAGCTTGTCCTTCTCAGGGCTTGTCATCAATACATTCACAAAAGATTGTGTTTTAAAGTCATCTCTCACGATAATTTTTCCCTGCGTTTCAAGTTCTAGCTTTCTTCTGCAAGATAATGGGCCCAGACTCACAACATCTCTTCTGATTTGCACGCACTGATGCCAAGAAGGGACCAGGTCAGGAGATCTTACTGCATTTAAGGTTTCTTGCTTCCTATGAAAACACTCCTTAAGGTTGCAATCATTATCAGATTCCTTGTGTAAAATCGTAAAAATTTTCTCCAAGTGAACGCAGTTTCCGCATGCCAAGCTTCGGTTAGCAGAATGTCCAGAATTTTGTTCTTTTTCCAGTGGTTCAATAGGTTTCAATTGCTTGTAACACTCCATTAGATTTTGTAATACATTACCACTTTGATTTTGTTCAAAGTTCTTTCCTGTTTGTGTACAACAGTCAGTGCAGTCTTCGCAAGGAGTATGCCTTTCAGCCTTTTCAGTGCTAGCATCGTCTTTATCAAACTCATGAAAGAGGGGATCATCTTCCTCTTCATGCAAAAAAAGAGATGCCGACTGGTTGCTGAAACACTTGCTTTCTGCAAAAGGGCAGATGCTTGTTTCGCTATTCTTAGCACCAACATCCAAAGGAATGGGGGAGAGAGGTGGAGGAGACGGACCACAAGCCCTGATACAGGGGCTAAACGAATCACAGACTTTATGAAGAGTAAAAGGAGAGCTGACTACACTTCTGACTGGAGTGATGTATGTGCTCTTACTGAGCCTCTGATAAGTGCATGTACATCGCTGCGGATGAGAATAGCTGCCACACGAACTAGGACCACAGACTTTGTTAATGCAACTGATAGCCATCCTTTGGCATGAGAAGTAATGCAAATTCTTCAGGCAGATGCACACAGGAGTCACAGAACAAGAATTCAGCCTACAAGAGTGCACACAGCATCCATCTGATGTTTGGTAATCTGTAAAAGCAAACATGTCTTTATCAGAGTTCTTTCCCAAATGACAGGACAAGGAATCTGCCTGTGATAAATGTCTGCAGCCATCTGCATAGGGAGTGACAGAAATGACGTAATCTTCGTGCATGCACTTTAAGATATGATAAAGCAGCATCCTATGGCATGGGCAGAATGATGAAAGGACCATCTGCAGGACGGTACACTTGATTTGTAACTTTTCTGCTTCTGTATCCAAGTGGACTTCCTCACCACCAGCCAGGACCAGGGAGCTATATGAAAAATGCAGGAATAGAGACCGTTACGTACAAGTTTCTATACACTTATGAAAATGTTTGTATATATTTAGTCTAAACTGGTAACTAAAAAACAACTAACGGGTATCACAGAAGCAAAACAAAGCCATAGCAGTAACATTTGTATCTAAAAATCTGCCCGTAATTTACTTGGAGTCTTGGTCACAAAACAGTTCTAAATATGCCAGTGCAAAGCAGGACGTTACATAAAGTAATGTAAATGAAATGATGAATCACACATTAGGATGTCATCTGTCCTATGGACTGGGTGACAATAAGCACCACTCATTTAGTCTTATGATATAATCTGTTTATACCCTGGAGACCGTCTATCAGTATTTCCTAATATCAGACAACCTTGGACTGGTAACAAAACAATTTAGGACATTAATCCTCAATCACATCTGTACATCTTAACTATCAGCTTCAAGAAAGACTCATTGTGTCTTTTGGCAATCTCTGAAAAGACCTGAAGACATTACTCCGAATCTACAGAACCATGAATTAGTTATTCTTTAAGTCATACAACTTATATTTTACTGGCCGGGCAATTTTTAAATTATTTGATCTCTGTGATAACGTGGCTCAGGTTTCTGTATATTCTTCTTGATATCACATATATTCAGTATGCTATAGTTTACATGCTATACAGTTCCATACAAATACTGTGGATACTAAAGTAGAACTGGCAGTAATAGAAACCCACATTTGGACCCATGTAATATATGCCAATACAGTTTCATTATAAACCACATCTTAGAAATTCTGGAAAATATTAGTCAACACAAGCGAACTGGGAATAAAAAGTTGACATTAACTGAAGAAAGTGCTCTTGATAAATATCCATTAATCTACATTTCAGTTTCAGCAGATAGCACAATGGACAGTATTAAGCACTCCACAGAAAAAAGTATTAAAAAAGGAGCTGGAATACAAAACATCCATAATTTAAAGCACTGCTGAATTGTATCACCCAAGCAAATGGTAGTTTGTAGCAACAAAAAAAGCACATTACTAACCCACCCATCTGATTTGGGAGTCTGAAGTGTCACATTCATGACATAAGACTGAAGTCAACACAGGGTTTCAGGTTACTCTTAACATAACTTTATTGACAAGTTGCAGAAGGCAAAGGATACCGATTGTTGCAACGCTCAAAACTATAAGAAAATGGTTATACATCCAGTTTCTACTTTAACAAAAGTAACCTTTCACAACACAAATTATAACCAATACACTGACAAGACCAAAATGAATTTCGCAAGCAATGCATCAAATTTCAAAAAAGTAAACGTTTACATTAAACATTAAAATGCGAGAAATATTCTAAGGAATTAGAGGCCAGGTATATTGGTTGAAATGAATTTAGCGTATTTCTCCAGAAAGCAGTGACCAATAAGGAGTACTAGGAGCCTGGTCAATTAAGCCTATTAAGTCTCCCATGAATCAGTTGGAGCCTGTGTAACGTAACCAAAATGTAGAAATTCTGCTTTTAAAATATGGACCACAGGAAAGATGCTTCTTCAAATTATATTTTGTGAGAAGAGAAATGCACTTTATTAAGGAACAAGAATATCTGTAGGCTCCCAGAGAAAGATACTGATTTAAAAACTATTATATGCATTATATAAAAGAATGTAATTCTATCACACTACGTCAAAATCCTGTAGGCATTATTTTAAAACTGAAAATGTAAAATTTATAGATAGTCATTCTCACTTATGGCTTTAAAAGCTCCTTTTACCTCTTTTCAAAAAATGTACATCATCCATTAGCATTTTAGGTCTTTAAAGGGACACCTGAATTTTGAATTAAAAGTAGAGAACACAGTCACATATGCATGCAATTGCAGTAAAATACATTTCACATTTCATGTGCAAAAGCATCAAAGTGCTTTAATACAAAACTAAACACAACCAAAGTATTAAATTCACATAATCAGACAATCACGAAGGGGGAGACTACAACACAGAACATTTACATAAACTAACAAACTTAATCATAGTGCAATTTATTTATGCATAAATAACGTTTGTTTGACCACAAAATGAAATAGAGAAAACAAAAAAAAGCTGTCACAAGTATGAGGATAGTGACAAATACTGCAGTTTAAACTCAGACGAAAATTAAATATCCATTTCCATATAAAAACTGTCAATAGCTACCAAACTGTTTAAACAACCATTCTGAGCAGTAGTTCTAAAAAACAGAGGCACTGAGTTTTTATGAAAAGCTTATTAAAACATTCAAAGTAGCTATAAGTTAGAATACCACTGAAGCAGGATTTTTAGAGTGATTCAAGAATACCTCTGTCTTGTATCAAACTAGTGCCCTTTTATAAAGTTACATGTAAACAATATACAAAAAACTGAGATACAGGGACTAATCCATCCACATAGAAGTCATAAAGGTATGGTGTTCTGAATTTGATTTCAGACTGAAAAAACTTCCGAGATCCATCCACTAATTTTGAACATAATCTAGAGGGTGAAAATTTGTCCTGCCCACCTAACTTAATTATGAACTGTATAAAACAATATTTCAAGCAGCTTGTTTGTGAAGAGAAATATAAACCTGAATTGTAATTTTGGTATAAGCAGGATAGAGTTAACGATGCATTTGATATTTGGAAAACTATTGAAATATACATTTTCACAAAAGAAATGTAAATCACAGCAGCAGAGTTAAGTGAGGTTTACAGTAGTATTTTGTGGAAAAAACTTCATAATTACATATATACTTTATAAACTTCACACATTCATTAACTTACCATTCTTAAGTTTATTTCTGTGCACATTTTCAACATGCTTTATCACATTCCGACTTACCCACCGTGTTTCTCTCGCTAAACTCATATTTCCTTAAATAGTCTGTCAAGTTCATAAAAAAATGTAACCTGTGGTGAACAAAGCCACCACAAAGTTTTTAAAATACTTCTCCCACTTTTTTCCTATTAGTACTACAGACTGGGAACATGCCAATAGGATTTTGTGCTACTGTTGGCATTTGGTGTTCCCATCAACAGCAGACATTAGTACCATGATTTGTTAAAACACACTCAAAGACTTGAGTGAGGCAAACTGACCATGTTCCAGAATTAGTGCGAGTGGCTTTTAAACTGGATGACCTACCCAGAATGAAAGCTGCACATAACAATCATTAATGCTCAAAAAGACAAATTAAACCTGAATATTCCAGAAAAATGCAACTATATATACACACCCTAAGACAGTGTTTTACAACATCGATATTTATAATATATCCACAGTGAAAACCCTGAATAGCTCTGTTTAAAAGGCATGTGTTGAGTCTGAACTGTTTACTGAAAAATATCCTGTCAAAGCTTGAGAATTCAAGTGCTATGAGTAGACTTGAAATGAGGTCTAGAACCTTCTGGAGTTGGTTGTCCCTGATTCGGTCACAGATTCTGACAATCTAGGCTTCTTTTTCGGCGGGGTCTTCAGTGTTCCAGAACGCTCCTTCACTTTGTACTCCAAAGTGCTGTGAGGTACTCTGTATATTCCTTGTGCTTTAGACACACTCATCTTTCCACTCATGACCATTGCAATGGCTTCTTCAAGTATATCGTGATCATACTGCCGGTATCTGCCACGCTTTTTCCTGGGCTGTTTTTCTCTCCGGTCCAAATCTTCGGCATCTTCAACTGAGCCGTTTTTCAAGTTAAGACACAGCGGAGAAAGATCTGCTTGCATGAGACAGGATTCAATACCAGAGTTTAGAGGTACAGAACATTCCATTTTGTTCTGTTTGGGGAGTACGGTTTTGAGTTTTTGAAGAGAGAAGTCATCTGGCACTGGTGCACCTTTTGACACTTGATACATTACATCTACGAAACTGGAGATGTCAGCTTGGGATTTGGGCACAGCACTGGCTCGTACCTGAGGAATTTTTAAATGTACTGCAGGACCATTCAAACTCTGAAAGCAAAGGCTTTCATTTTTCTCTTTTAGCTGAGAAAACATTTTCTGCAGAGTCAGGTGATGGAGGTAAGAGGAAGCTGCAGGCAACTTCAGCTCAGAGTTTTCGGTCATGCCAAATTTACCCTGCTGCGTGAGCTCCACTTCAGCTCGGGCCCAACTGGCCACTTTGCGCAGGACAAGGCGAGTCTCTCTGCTTCTTGAGACAAAAAGGTCAGTCCCGTTATCTTGGCTGAAGTTTTCCAACACTGACAGTTTCCCTTCAGATAAGGCGTCTAGCTGAAGTAACAATGTTTTCTGAGGTATGCCGTATAGTATGGCCGCTTTGTGAATATCCAACGATCCTGACTGAATGTCTTTCAAAGCTTTTGAAAGCAAACCTTCCGAAAATTCAGAGCTTCTTTCCACAAAGTCATCTTTCTGCAGTCTCCTAAGATGGATGGAATGAAACGATGGTAAGCTGACGCATGACAGACTGGTAAACAGCTACGGAATGGAAGGGTCCACACCTTTATTCCTTGCTTTGGTAACATCACTGCTTCTCACATTGCTTTATGTCTCTGAGCTGTGGCGTAAATTGCTTTAAGTTGCAAACGTTAGTCCTACAAGGACAGCCTGTCAATCGTGCGGTAACAATGTTTATGGTAGCACTTCCCGTATTTTGTCTTTTTGCAATTCAGCAGAATTTGTATTTCAAAGACTCCAATAACTTCATGGCTTAGAGTAAAAAAAAATAAAATAAAATTAAAAAAAAAAACAGTGTACATTATTGCTGATATTGTCCTGAACTGCTCACCACTGTGACGTTACCGCTGAACAAGTAATAAAAGAGTCAAACCCTTGATATTACAAAACAGAAACCAAAAGAAAACCTCTAAGAATAAAAGGTTGCATTGTCAATGACATAAAACAAATTAAAAGAGCACATGCAAATATTGATAGAGAAAAAACAACTTACAAAAGTAAGTTTATCAATGAGACTGGCATTGAACACCTCTTCCTTTGAAATGGCAAAGGAGTTGTCAAGCAAGTGACCACATTCAGTACAATTTAAGCTGTCAAAGATGGTCTGCGATATTTTCAATATACAATGTGGGTATTAAATGTGATATTTCAGCACTCCCAATACAGAAATAATTCCCAACATACGAATGTTATGTTGTCCCATCAGTGAAGCCAGTCTCAAAAAAAGACTGACAAATCAGAGTGCCTAATACTGCCCTTTAACAATGACACGTAATGAAGAACATTATAAAAAAAATAAAAGACAGTACTCACCCTGAAGTGTTCTGATTAGTAGATGCATTTGTACATGTTGACAATGTGGAGCTGGAACGATTCTTTTGTGAGAGGTCAAGCACCCCACCAGCTAAATAAACAGATTAAAAATTAGATATGGCATCTAAATACCTTAGTCGGTGCTTTTAAACATTTAAACAAGGACAAGCAAGCACATCAACTAAACATTAACACACTAAATCTACATCCTATTGGATAGCATGTGAAAACTCAATATTCAATACTGCCTCAGAAAAACGACTGGTTTACACACAGTTGTTTACCTTGTTCAACATTCAGATGGTTTCGATTCACAGTAAGGTCCAGTGGTCCATCTTGATCTGAGGGATGCCGACTGTCACAAGCTAAATTCGTATCCAGCGATGATCCATTTTTCCTTCCTTGAATTTGACTTTTTGAAGCATATTCGATGGCAAATTGACGAATCATCCTTTTCATTAATTCCTGAGCAACTAAGGGAATGTTCGGGTCACAGCTCTGAGGGAAGTCTAGCAAGAGAGAAAGACTTCTTAAACAAGAGTAAAAAAACATTTTTCTAAAAGAAAAAAGTGAAAGATATAACACTTAAATACCAGTATCATATGTTCAGGGAAACACTCAACACAATTCAAGGTTAAAAATGTAAAATTCTGCCAAAGTCTCAGGCTGCTATATAAGAAAGGCAATGGGATGAAATTACTATTATTTACCAAGAAAAAAGGCAATGTCACTACATAATTATACTTTCAAGTGAAGGTCTACGGCAGCAGGAAGTTGACAAGCGATGCAAACAGAAGCCAAGTGTTGCATAGACACTGAGGGTGTACACATCCTTTGTGAAGTAGAGATGCAGCACTGTCTGTGTAACCACACATTGTTTGGCAGAAACAAAGTGTGACCTTGTTTGGTTTAGTGCTCTTTAAACCCTACAGCTCAGTTCTGTTATTTGGGTAGATGTTTGCTTCAGAAGAATATCAGTAAATAACATGAAATCATTCATACATTAAAACATTTTCTATGTACCTTTCTTTCGAAAGATTGCTTGAAGAAACTTGTCGGCTTGATATTCAATTTTCTCAGTGTTTGACTCGCCCTGAGGAGAAGTTTCTTCTGTTGGAGTTGACTGCAGCGAACAGACAGCTGGAATAAGGTCCTGTTTTAAATTAGAATAAACACAGATTAACAAAATACTTAAGTGTTACACTAAGTTAAGGAGCTACATTTTAAAAGAAATCATGGTAAACATTACCCCAATTTTTTCTAACTGTAGACTGCAGAAAGAACAGCTGGCATCCACGGACCAATCATTAACCACATCTGGTTCACAGTCTATGAAGACACATTTATTACAGTTTTTACTGTCTTGCTTCAAACATGCTTCAACACCTGACAAAATGTATTAAACAAATAGCAATAAAAGTGATAGTCATGATGCTTAAAAACTAGCACTAAAAATGAAGCATAAGGAACGCAATTAAGCATTCAATTCAGTGAAGTGCTGTACATACACCTTACCGTCAAATATACTAAGATCTCTAAGAAGCCTGGTTCCATAGATTCCTTCTAATATACTTTCAAATCCTGCGAAAAGAAAAAAAAATAGAAACATTACCTGGGGCAGGTTTCCTCACCACTGCTAGGATTACAAGCAGGTATTATCAGATGGGCGGTGGAAAAACCCATCACTCCAAGTAGCGAGAAATCGGTAAAGCCAAAAACTTAATAATGTTTGACAAAATGTTTCAAATTAAAACTTCACTAAATCAACACTAAGAAACACCATAATGCAGCCTGAGAGGAAGTTTTATGGAATGGGGTTAGGGCTGCAGGATATTTCGATTATGGCATTTGAGCAATTATCACCAGGGCTTTAGATAACAGGCATAACACTTGTCCAGACCCTGGCTTTTCAGTAATATACGGGCATTCGCTTATGTCCACAACTTAGTAAGCAGATTGTCAGTATGCTTAAAATATTAATATGGGGTGCATTCTGATGCCCAATAGGTTAGTAAACTGTATAAATTCAGCATATCCTTATGTCTAATAAATGGGTTGGACTTTAAAATGCAAAAACTACCACCACACCACCAATGTCTTTTTTATGTTATCCACAATACCTCATCTTTCAAAAGATGTGACGGCTGCTGAGATGCCCCTTTCTTCACCGCCACCAATTGCTTCCAGGATTTACCAAAGTAGTATGTGGCATGCTTCTTCAACCAAATTTTATTTAAAAAATAGGAATGGGCCAATCCCAGTTCCAATCCAATTCTGACAAAACTGCCGATACAATTAGAGATTCCAATAGAAGGGCATTTTTGCTTCAAAATTTCAATATCAAAAAACACATCCATCCATAGTTTGACACCGCATATCCTAATCAGAGCCACGGGGG
>JAODUD010000050.1:1059897-1070960 GCA_026784285.1 Stomatorhinus walkeri | reverse complement strand
AACATACTTTGCTATGGAATGACTGCTAGGCAGATCCACTTCTGACCTGCTATTGCATCAGATAGGTGCACCCACCATTTGCTGTTTAAGTATTGTTTTACATAATGAGGAGTAAGTCACAAACACAACGATTCACCTAGACATGTTAAACAGTATTTTATGCTTTAAAATACAAGGAATCAATACAATTCACTGACAGCAAAACAACACCCATTTGCATAGTGTGCCACCATTGGCCCTTAGCCTTACAAGTGTTTCTGGCAGAACAGAATCACTAAATGACAGGCAAATGCAGATTATTTACAGTGGCATTTACAGATATTTATTATGACTTTAACACTGCCTGCTGCTATGATATTAAATAGGTCTGACACTTGTCCAGATGAATTATTTCCTATTTTTAATGTGCAGAAAATAGATGATAACCAATTATCATTTACCAGTCGATGGCTAGAAAATGTTACAGAGGAAGACAAAGACAACAGGTGTATAGAAAGTCCTTGGCACATTTTTTTTAGTCGACTAGGCTTGAATCAGGAGTTTGTATAAGTTAAAGAGGCACATGGTTGATTAGGTCCTTGTTTGTTACTCAGTAGGATGTCAGAATATTTTATTCCGGATGTTGAAAAGATTCTCAAATACCAGAATAATTATGGCCCAGCGGGCAATTAAAATACCATCAATGCATTACTGTCATATTTAGAAAACTGTTTAATGAGTCACAGCCACAAGTATCATTTGTAAATAAATAATGCACATATAATAAGGATTCAAAAGCCACATGTTTTTGAAGAATAGAATTCCAATAGTATAGGGCTCCAATGGGGGAATTATTTTCTGAAAATAACATGTAAGGGATGAAAAAAGGAATGTTGTTTTTTCTGTCTCTTTTTTCTTCTTTCTTACCAATCTATCTAAAAAATCTATCAGCTGAATAGGGAAACACAGAGTGTAGCGTATATGTATATTTACAATTCAGAGCATGTTTCTTTTAAGTTAACTAATATACCAAAATAACAAAGGATTGAACAGTCTATGCCCAACACCAGCACCACTGAAATTAATAGGATATATATTTTTATTACTAAATTCCAGAAACAGAATAATTGGCCAAGCATTATCTTCACTTTAATCAAGTTTTAATTATAATCAATACAGAAATGCGGAACTCATTTTTGATTACTTTGATTGCACTTTAGCTGCATTGCCACAACTTAAATCTATAATTATATAGATTTAACAAATATTTACTTTATGACCCTAAATGGCGGACAAACGCGTTACTATAATAAACATTGTTGTAGGCAAATATAGTAAATATTGTGGTTTACATGGTACAGTGGCCAGTTTCTTAAGCATATCAACTTGCTAATGCATGCAGTCGACTCCTCCAAACAGCCATTCATATATATAGCTGTAACTGAATACACAGGGTCAGGAGGTTCACCGTTATTGAAATAAGTATTAAAATGGCTAAGATGCCTTATCTAAGCAATTGTGAATGTGGTTGGTGCCAGACATGATAGTTCCAGCGTCTGAGGTACAGCTGTCCTCCTAGATATTTCACCCATTATAGGGTGTGTACAGCTTATGGTACGATGAACAAAAATCTTCCAGTCAATAGTATGACAGAGGGGAATGGCCATAATTGTTAAAAGTATCGGGAAGGCCAGTAGCACAAAATACCAGGTCAGTACAATAGCGCCGTGTAAAACAGCTTCTCTAAATATACAACATGCTTTATATAAACTTCAGATGCAACCTTCAAAAAGATTCTGGAGGAGATATTGGGTTCTACCCATACTAGCTAGGTGTATTTAATAAAGTAATCACCGAGTCTAAATACATTTTTCACAAAATAAGTTTATTTGTTTATAGTGGTATTACATTAGGTATTGTGTCTATTTGCATCAATCACCTTAGGGTGCTCTGGAACCTGCCTCGTGCTCAAACAAGGTTATGTTTTATTATCGACGTCCATGGCTTGCAGCAAAAAGTCTAACGACAATTCACCACTTGGGTTTAGATCTGGCAGCTCATTCGTCCTGATCAGCCACTACTGGTGCCTCCATCATTCCTTATCTGTGCTTCTCCTAGGAGGTCCCACAGAGTCCTAGGAGGCACATTTTCCAGCAAGACAGGGTATTCCCAAAATCAACGTTTTTTATTTGCCATATGCACTGGGGAGTGCGATATTTAGGCAAGCGAAATGTTAAAAACTTGCATGATGTATTTTTAGTGTTTTAACACTATCTAGGTTTGGCATTGGTGCGACACCATAGTAGAGAGAAGCTCCAATGCGGTTCGCTTTGATTTTCCACTGCAGAAGGGTCATCTTGGCAAAAATGTTGCCACACTGGCAGAACGACTGTGGCATAAAACAAAGAAACGCTTATTTATTGTTCACACGGTGTACATCCTGATTTACTATGTGCTCATTTTCTAATTTTCTAGCACATCTGTGAGAATCTCCGTGTTATGCAAGCATAAAACGCTAGTGGAATTAGCATTCGCTTGTATAAATTTGCATTTCGAATCCATTCCGTTTAGCTATTCTATAGTATTGTTTTAAGTTGGAGGTTCCGAGTTATCGGAAATGCATCAATACATCGTGTAGTACTGCTTATGAGTAATATATAGAATCTTCCGTTTTTCTTCAAATAATCCATGTGCAGAACATTGGAACTTTTGTGCATTTCGACCAATCAGATGACGGTGATGTAACCGGCTCAGTTTGGTCAGACATTTTGGCCCTGCCTGTAAGCTGGGCCATTTCAGCATGGTTACGGCTGAGGTCCGCATACTTTGCAATGGAAAACTGCCAGTTCACCTTAAGGAGCTGTTCTTGGCAATAGTAGGAAATCATTGTCAGGCTTCTTCCCCACCTAAACAGCAACATTCGTAAGCCAGTGTCTATTGGTAGGGTCTATCTAAAGTCTCCATTCAATTCGCATAATGGTATTATTGCTGCTTCTGTATAATTATGGTTAGAGACTGCACATTATTTTGACATATATTACTATCAACCTGATATGAACTTATTTGCACAGATAAATCTGTACATTGTTGTGCTATTTTTCTTGACAGATTCTTTCAGCAGCTGCACCCACGTTGAATTTTTAAATAACCTTGAGAGTAATTAATCTGGTTTGCAGCTTTAAAAAAATTATTCCAATTTCCTTGACAGATTTTCTTGATAGATGCACTGCCCTCAGAATAACCCTGAATAATAGTGATAAAAAATAGTTTTGAAGCGATACAGAAGCACAAATTACTATAAATTATACAAAATTGATTACATTCATAGAAATAATATAATTTAATCTGTTTTTTCTCTTAAATTGCTATAAATGCATGATGGATAAATGTATTTTACAGTTTCACCTGAGCAGCTTTTAATTTTGCTATAAACAAATAGATTAATGATACTCTTCTTACCACAGATTAGTGTTGATGGGTATCAGCTGGCATTATGGGGGGTTTCTCAGTATCTCCCACCTCCCCAACTATGGTAATCTTGTAAATGTGCCTTATGATGAACTATGCATATAGGTTTCCAGCATGATATTTTTTTTCCTCCTGCCATGTGGGATTGTATCACAGTTTTGCGGTATGAATTCATCCAACTGGCCAGTGAAAATAATTTGAATAATATCCATTTTGATGAGCTGCATGTATTCCATCTGACACCAGAAGACCATCCCAAATCATATCAATGAGAATGTAACAAAATAAAGTTAATATATTCTCATTGATTGATGTGCTTTCAGACCATAAAAGTGCAAAACAATAACCACCCTTTGTTGCCAGATCTTTTTTTCATCTTTTTCGAGGAATCAGTTTTACTACCTTCCATGCAAATTTCTTTAGCAGTGAAAGGTCACAAAAATGCTAACAGTCTAGAAAAGTAGAAGGCGCCTTTTAAAAGAAGGCTGAAAAAGTAGGGATTGCTCTTTTTTAATAATCCTTTGATGAAAAGGAAATGCATTAGCAAACAGCAAATGAAGTTTCCGTAGAGCACTGATAGCCCAGCCAAGAAAAACTTATTTGGCAGGAGTTCTCAAAGGCTACACACAACATTTCATTATCAAAACATATTTTGCACTAGTCCTTCGAGCATTAACTGATTATATCTTCAACATTATTTAAAATATATACAACGTAGAAGCCCTGCTTCAGAAAGCATCTGAAGGCAGATATACATGTATTAATTCTGAGTGAGAGGACAATTTGATCTTTTTTTCATTTGACGTTACTATGTCTCTTATATAAACTTGTCTTTTGAAGATAAAATGCAGTTATGTTGTATGTCCAATATTATCAGTCAATAATACATACTTTAGAGAGAAAGGCATAATTCATAGCTGTGGCCGAGCAAATCTTTGGTCTTTTTGGTTCTGTAACGATGAGTATTTATTTTGTACGTTAATTAGGATCTTCCTGCTGAGGATAGACACGGGAGCTGGGTGGAGCGTGCTGCTTGAACAGGGACTCTGCCTCACAGGGAGAGCGGAGCGTCTGAGCAGATGGTGCCTCTATGCTCCTCGACCCCCCGCTCCATCTCTCCCAGAACGTCGCCAGCATTCCCAGTGCCAGGCCCCTACACAATGGTGATCTGCTCCTTGTGGAGAAAAATATCATCACGGGACACTTTCCAGGGACGCAACACTAATAATCCATGCCCGCCAACCCCCCCACCCCCTTAAAAAAAGGTTGCGGTTTGTGGTTGTCTTTTAATACATAACACCTGGTAATAAAAACAGATTAGCGTGGAACTGCTTCAAATCCACCCACAGTACGGAGATATATAATTTTTTTTTAAATCACATTTACTTTCGTTGTGTATTATTTTCTTATGCTAAACTGAAAGCAAGCTTTGCTTATACTGTATATGAATATCAACAATAACAATGATAACAATAGTTAAACTTCAGTTATAGTATAATGCTATCTATCTATCTATCTATCTATCTATCTATCTATCTATCTATCTATCTATCTATCTATTAATTATCCAGTCACTGAAAATTATATGTTCAGCAAACAGATGGGGGAGAAGAGTACTTTTAGCCTCATTGACCTAGAATTATAATCATCTTATTATACAATGTCAGACCATGCTGTTCTCCACTAATGCGCCGCAAGCGTCCTGTTCTCCTTCAGACAAGCAGAGAAACAAGCTGCAACATTAACTCTGAGGAATGGTGCAGGGTACTGGGGATCTTGAAAGTATAAATACATTTGATTTTTTGTCGATTTCATTATGGCTGGAGTCTCATTATTTAAAATACTTCCCCTTTTCCGCTATCATGCAGCGAAGACAACGGAGCAGCTTCTCTATTTAAAATGTTACAGGCAAATACAACAATGTCTGTCTTAATGCCTGTCATGTCAATGTTTCACTTTGTTTGGTCATCAGGGACAAAGTCATCCCACACTGACGGCACTCCGCAGTCTGCATGCCCCTAAAAAAGGATATACTGGGACAATTACACAAACCTCTCATTACACAACAGATCATGTACATGACAGTGCAATTACTGACAATGAAATGCATCTCAGTTTTTAATTGTACTGATATGCTGTTGAATTTAATACTAACTAAATCATCTTTACAGTAATGCTCATAGCAGATAAAGTTTTTAATATAGCAAGAGTATACTTACTTACAACATATTAATAACCCCTAAATGCAGGTTTTAGTTTTTATGATTGTTAAACATACTTTTGAGAGGCATCGTGAGATACTTGTTCTGATAAGAGTGTGAATTGTAACTTGTTGAGTTACTAATGGCTAAATTCAGTTCCTCTACAACTGCCAGATGTTTCCTGTTGACATAAAGGAATAACAGTTCGCCCCTTCCCCTTGGTGTTCTTTATTGTTTTTTTATTAAATCGCTGGATAGTGTATATACAAAACAGTAATATGAACGTTATACAAACAGACACTGTATGTACTAATAAGACCAGACTGCTCAGCATTGCAAATGGCTATAGTTTATGAAAACACAAACACAATATTGCACAATAATCCCCAACAATTGTCTTCAAGTCAACCTTGTCTTCAAGGTTGCATATGAATTTGGTCTTACATTGGGGAAGCAGTGCATTATACAGACCAATGTAAAAAAAATACACAGCAATCTCAAACTTATGCTAATTATTCTGGCTATACTGTAAGCCTATATAAATATTCATGGCTTACATGTGCCATTGGCTGATGAGCATACATATTCAAATTTAAAATAAACACAGACCAGATATTGTGAATTCTTCCAAAAACAAATCAATCAAAACCAGGAAAAATAGCCGTGCAAATAATTATATTGAAATAGATGTAAATAAAAGTAAAAGTGCCACAGGAAAAATAAAAAAACTCATCACATATTCCCTGTTTTCTGGGCAATGGGTTAATTTGAGTGATGGAAATGTATTTTACTTATACAATTTAAACCAATCAGTTATGAAATATACCACACATAAAACTGTAATGATACCATTCCTATCATTGAGGGCAATTATAGAATACTGCCATATTCACATGCTGTTATTTTAATTATGCCCACACAATAATAATCTTAGCAAAACCTTTAAAAAAACCTAATGAGGTTTCTTTTTTAAACAAGCTAATGAATTTCAACATTTTTTTCCTCCCAAGAACTATCCTCTAACTTAATACTGCGATTATTAATTGGTTCTCTCTCTCTCTCTCTCTCTCTCTCTCTCTCTCTCTCTCTCTCCAAATCTTTATAAATATATTAAACCTTTCTTGTGAGGGGGGCAGGCATTTATTCTGCAGGAGAATGGTGATAACCCACAGACAGTCTTCCCTTCAATAATAAGGGCACGCCTCTTAGCTCCGCATCGCACATTTCTATCGGGGGAGTTCGGGAAATGTGTTGGTCTTGCATGCTCTGCAAATGTAAGAAGATCATTTCCATTTCTATCTTTTCTGATCTGGACTACATGGAGACATGTGTTACTCATACTGTAAAACCAGAGAAAGCCTCAAACAAACACTTTGATTACTTTCTTACCTTTTCAAATCATATCAATCACTATCACAATGCAAAAAAATTAAAGCATCATTTATGTAAACCATTCAATGACTTATGAAATCATAGTGCACTGTTATTTTGTTAATAAAAAAACAGTAATAAAAGATGACACGTGTTTCATACAGAATAAAGCATATTTCAAGCAGAGTAAAATATACACAAACATATACAAAAACTGCAAAAGATCTTTATCTGTACTGACAGAGGGATATGGCTACCACGTTTTTTTTTACATTTTTAGATTGCTGAGGTTCTGTAGCACTTAGAGATTTTCTCAGAAAATGTTAAGCGCATTATAAATAAAATGTTATTTTCACTTGCCACAAGCTCCCCACAATGACAGCAAAACAGCAGTCTGAAATTTGACCATAAAACCTAAAATAACCTAACAAAATAAAGGAATTAAACTGAAGAAGCTTTTCCTTAGCTGTCCAAGTCAGATAGACTTTAATAAAAAGCAGCCCTACTTCTGAAGATTTTCTGGGAGGAAAAGCAGTAACATAATATTATCCAACGGCTGCATATTTAGCTGCATTTTTGTTTGCTTGTGTGGAAGCAGCTGCCTTGAGTTCTAAGCTATTTAGAAATTTGGCTAAATTAATGGTGCTCTTTAATACTCAGTGAAAGAGCAGATTATATATTTAGAAGGGGTTTAAATTCATAGTTATTTCCAAAGTTCACTTTATTTTTTATTCATTATGCAACTTTAATTAAAAAAAAAACCAAAATAACATAGATGGTTCAAAGACAGTGATAATTAACTACCATTAAATACAACTATGCATTTAAGAACTTTGTAGATGCTCTTTAACTATCAAGGTTAATATCACAAATATAACAAAGGAGATGTGGAACAGAAACAGTGCTGTTTTGCGCCATTTTTAGTAGGGTTTCAAGATTAAAGAGCACTTCACTCGAACCAATATCAAAAACTTGCCCTAGTGAACTTTGCACAAAGGGTCAAATCCATAAATGATGTGTGATCAGAGTTGTGAAACATTGCAGAAGGCAGGACCAATGAAGTGAGATTTAAAAAAAAACATCATTTATATTTATGGACCCCAACCTTGACATTTCATACTGCATTCCTGCAATGCTATCCTTCAGAATTCAGGTATGTTAGTCTGTCTGTCTGTCAGCGAACTCTTCATCAACAGCTAAATGAACGCCAATAGTTATTTCTGTCACTAATGGTGCATTTCCAGACTGTTTTGCCGGATTAAAAAAAGCTTGATTTCAGCACAATAGAGGTGTTTTGCACAGCTGTGCTAATATGCCTTACTTTGGCATCTTATACCGTGTGAATTTTTCTTCAAAGAATATTATGCTGGTGGTTAAATAGAAAAAAAATGCCAGTAGTTAAAAAAGGGTCTGTTTTTTTGTTACACCTGCAGTTGCACTGGAGCAGAACAGACCTGAGGCAGCGGTGAAGTGAAAGGTGAGATACAAACTGCTCTCCACCATGAAGAATAAAGAGCACACCCCCTCACTGATACTATGAGGATGAGGAGCAATTTCATTTCCCCTAAATGCATAGCTGAGTGCTTCAGGTGCTCTTTTTACCCACTGCTCTATGTGTGTACAATGCTGATCTGTTAATACTCTGCTGAGTGGACATTCAATGTACATATGACATTATATTCGCCCAACTGCAATTTTGTACTAAAAATGTACAATGGGGGTATATTCTTTTGCACAGTCCTCTTATTGATTCTTTAAATGTATTACATTTATTTTATTACTGATTTTCCTTTACATATTTATTTGTACTTACTTTCTTTGTGCGAATGAACAAAGAAATTGCCCCTAACAAGGATCAATAAAGTTCTATCTTAACTGTAAAATTTTCAAAGTATTGTAACGATGAACCATAAACAATGATTATACAGCGAAGAATGCGGATGGTGAGACAAGGATGTTTTCTGATGTAACTACATGCTAAGTTCCTCTTGACTAACTGATGTCGGTCAGCATCAGAATGATTTTTCTCACTCTGCAGCATTTCATGAAAATACCACATTAGACATTAATTTGATAATGCACATCTCCCTGAGAAAATAATTGAAATACAGGTCAGGTGGCTGCATTGCTATGTAACAGTAATTATTCATGGTATAATATCAAATGCAGAGAGAAATGTGTTACATTCATTATGGTATCTTGGTTCATGTTGTGCTGTATTTAACTTTACTGAATAGGTTTTTCCAAGGTCTTTGATACAGGGCAGAGTATCCAGGAGTCAGCACAGTAACACTCAGGGGAGGGGCTGTTTGCTGCAGTCCACTGAGACATGCATTAATGGTGGAGCTGTTCCTCAGTTAGATTAGCACACACTTTTACATTTGCTCCCTGTTGCCATTCATGCTTTCTTTTTCTCCCATTTCCACACATGCATTCTGCTTCTGCCTCAGCATGATTTACAAATCTATTGCTGGATCAATGGTTGATTGTGCTACATGAACGTATATTCTCAATTTAACAAATGGTCAATTGGTTGCCGGAAAATGTGCAGCTGGATGGTTTAAGAGTCTGTGTCTCTATCCAGAAGGCCATAGGTTCAAACCCTGAGAATAGCAAAGAAATTGTATAATATTGTGTAAACTTTAAGTAAAGCCCCTAACTAAAACTGACTAATATATCTGTCTTCTCCCTCAATTGCATGTTGCTTTGTACAGAAATAAAAGTATGCATTTCATTTTTACATTGTTTACAGATGAAAGCAATGACCCAACATGAAATTCTCTTTGTATTGTATAACCAACAGGTCAGAGATTTAATTCTTGCATCATAAGGTATGAAATTGTATCCCTCATGAAATCATTAATAAAATACTATGATGCCACTCCTAAGAAGGTCAAGCAGCTTCAAAGTTTGACTCAAACACACACCTTGTCTTTGGATCATCTGGGAAACACACACTGCTGCCTGTGACCTGTGCTTCACCAAGGTGCAGAAAGCTTTGTTATATTTCAAAGCTTCCAAAATTAGGGCGACCAGATATTTCATGCCAGGGAGGAATCTTTGTGCCACTTCAGGATTTGTGAAATTCAATTTCAATTAAAATGACCGGGATTTTACTTATGCACAGATTTCTTTCTGTGTGCTGATTGGTCAGTGTCCTACAATCATGCACGTGTCACTAATGTTAATGTGAAACAGCTGGATGAGTCTTTCAATCAAGGAAACAAACCAGTCAAAGCACAAGAAGAGCTGAACTATTTAACCGAACACAGGAGCCTTTCAGTTTTAAATCAGTCTGTAAAACTTGAAGTAGCTCATAATGTCCCACTTGACGTGGATTTGGTGGTAACCCTACCAAAAATGTACTTGAAACATAACCAACAAAGATATGATCACAAACTGACAGAATCCCAAATATGTATCATGGATAGAAAAGGCTAAACAGAGATGTGAGGAAACAATAAGCATGAAGCTGCTGTTTGAAGAATTCACCTGTACGAACATGACCTACAGTAGGAGGAAGACTAGTGAGAGAGAAATTAGAGGAAGGAATTTTCACCATAGAAATCAGAAAACATCATAAACAAAAGAGGCAAATAGCTATTTACATTCCCATTGCACTGGTCTTACAGATCTTTCATTTGGGTGTGCAGAAAACAATACTAAAATCTGGTTGGCTACTGTTTTTTTATAGGACACTGAGCAGAGCTTACATGGAAGAATGAAAAGGCGTGGTATAGAATACGACTGTTTGCATACTCATCCTGCGTATCGATAGAACTGCAAACGCATGGCCGAAAGCAGCTGTCGCTTTAATTTAAGTATTAAGTATTAAGTATTGCTGAAGGTGATTTTTAAGAGGAACCCTATATTATATAATTACTTATATATACAGTGTACAGTGTCCTGCAAAAATCCTAAGCAGTCACAGAAAATGACTACGATAATAGTTTGTTAAGGTGTGTCACTTTATCCATTTCTAAAGGCATTTCTAAAGGCAAACCAATATAAACTGTTCATACCTATATATGTGTGTGTGTGTGT
>JAODUD010000050.1:1044931-1057517 GCA_026784285.1 Stomatorhinus walkeri | reverse complement strand
AAAAACATACGAGATATCTATATATTTCATTAAATAAATTCAAACCTGGACTCTATACAGGTTGCATAAAGTGCAATGACTACAAATCAATGACTGAAATGTCATTGGCTCCACCACGATGAATGATAATGTGAGCTAACCCCCTTTATACCTAACTATCTGTTGATAGTTTAAGTCTGAAAGGCACTCATTTGCATTTGATCTATCGCTTCTGTATTATGTAGAGCATTATCTGATTTCCTGCAGACATCCATTTCAGTTCACTGCATCTTCAGCTAGAACTGTTTTCTCTCCTTTTCTCCTCTTCTGGAAACTTCCATTTATGGGTTTTAACAGAGATCTTCACTGGAAACTAGGTAATTAAGCCTCACACTTCTGTTATTCTCTATTACTTTCCGATATTTTTCCAGGATATTGCGATCTGTAAAATAGTCAGGAGCAGGTCTTGAGTTATGTAAACTGTATATTTATTCCTCTTCCTGCAATGTCTCAAATGAGAGAAAACTCAGTGCAATATTACACTTGTGACACTTCTATACTGCTATTCTGTGGACTTGTCAGAAAGGCAATGCAGACCCCAAGGTGAGAAAACATTGGCTCTCTATAACCTACGGAATGTAAATACCATAAAGAGCATGATTAGATGGTACTTTTCACACTTATTTCTGGACCGCATTCCGCTTTTCATCGCCTACTTTTCCAGGACATTCTACAGAATGTAAATGTTTAATTATGAACTGTTATATTTACATTTCTTATGTCAATGTATGGTGGGGCTACTTTGTATTATACATTCCTCAGGAAGCAAAAACCCAATATTGAAGAATGTTTTCACGATCAGATCACCATTTCACATGGCACAGCAGATAAAAAAAAATCATTTTAAATCTTAATTTAAAATATATGGCTCTTCATCACGAAATGCAACACAGGAGTTCAAAATGGTTTCAATTAAATGCTACTTTGAAGCCATTCGTTCATTAAATTCTACACCTTTAAAGAACCTGTTCACAATTGGTTGTCTCAGTAATATAATGTGAAGGCAGGTTTATTCTTGTCTTTTGGGGTAAAAGGTGGTTTATTTGCCAGAGTTACCATGGAAACCATAATTAAATTGTTGAATGTTGACATGACCCACATGTGTTTGTGACTAGAATTGCCAATGCTCTGTAAAACGGCACGAGATTCAGACTTCAAACCTCTATGCAGATTAGAAACATGTCTGCTCCAATTTAAGGAGCTAATGATATATCTTAATCTTTCTACTCACTTTATCCTAAAACGAATCTAAGGAAATCTTTTCATTTGTGCTTCCTAACTTCCTAACCACTTGTGTTGTATTCTTTGTGTGTTACCAATAATTGTACAGATTTTGCACTTTTTGTTTTATTTTAAAATTGCAACATCGCACCATGTGAAATGAGATTTTACACAAAGAAACAAGAACTGTATTAAAAATTAAGCAAATAATATAATGAATGTGCCAACAATGGGGAATGCATAAAAAAATAATATCAATAATATATATAAATGAATATATGCCAAATGTAAATGCATTTAGACCATTGTTTTTAAACAGTTAAACAGGCAATATCTTATAGCTTATAACAAATAATTTATTAATGTCTTTAACTAGAGCAGATGAGACTATTACAATATCTCTATATCCCCGGGGATGACAGAACTGCACTTTCAGCCCTACAGCAAACTCCTAGGCTTCTCACTTGAAGTTGAAAATATGACCTCATTGCACTGGTTCCCTCATCAGTCCAAGTCCAGTAAGACCAGAGAACTCTGCAGAATGGAGGGGGCTGGCAAATATCAGATCTTGGATACTGAATTATTATTATTTTTTCGCTATATTTTTTCTTCATTTTCCTATTTTACCTCTGACCTTTCACTGATTTAATGCTAAACAAGGGCCTTCAGGTCTAAGAAGGTCTCATCACTTTTCTTCTGGAAGGCAGGTGGTGCAGGGAAGCAGTGACGGTGACAAAACCTCAGACAAACGACTGGTAAATGGCAGCCAGTCTTGGGAAACAGGAAACTCCACAGCTCATGGACTGACTTGGGGGGGAGGGGCAAGTAGACCAGTTCAGAACTACAGCTACCTTCTCCAGGTCCATCACTACCCCACTGCCGTCAATGACGTGTCTCAGGAACATAACTCGTAGCTGGAGTAGAAGATTCGTCTGCTGTATTGTAGCAAAAACCTCCCATGTTTTTATCCAGCTTCTGGCTGAAGCCCAGAATGTGTATCAGCAAATCATCCAGGTACACGGAACACCGGACCCCGGCCAACACCCATTCTATGAGGCACGCTAAGGTGACTGGGGCATTGCATAATCCAAAGGGCATCATGCTGAAGTTCCACAGCCGCCGGTTCAGGGTGGACACCATCTTCTCAGCTGCCAGGGCCATTTTCCAGTACCTGTGGCAGAGATCCATTGAACTAGAGCAGTCGGGGCATTAAGGGCATTGTCGATCTCTGGCAGGGGGTAAGAGTCTGCTCAGGTGCTGGCATTTGAGCAACCGAAGTCCACACAGAACCACTAGGTATCATTTTTCTTCCGCATCTAGTGAGCAGGGAGTTTGGTGGCTCGGGCATCAAGACGTTTCCTTTTCTCTTGGTTTGTGTTTGCCAGGAGTTTGCGCTGCTGTGTTAGGGTCATTGCTGGCCCAGTAGCTGGTGGTTCTCTCTGGGTCACACACTGGTGTGTGCTCTCCCCAGGTGTACCACTGTGGTATCTTCTGGCCATTTAACAATTTTACGATGGCCCTTCTCAGGAGTAACGAAGGGATAGCTGATTGGCTACTTTCTTAGATGAGCAGAGCAGGTTGGCGGCAAGGCTGCGGACACTATTGTGTCTGTCTGGGGCAGCTGCCTGGTCCCTTCCAATCTGGGAGCTCCAGACCTCTGAAGTTAGTCCACTATCTTGCTTTCTCTCAGCTTCTGCTGGGTCCCATCCGCTCCCTCGGCTGTGGTCTTTGCCAGCTATTCCACCATAACAGCTCCCTCCAATCATCACTCTCTGCACAGTTCCGGCTCCGCTTTTCCCACTCCACCTCACTCCGGCTCCCTTCTGTTTGGTCTACTGGCCACATTTTCCTTAAGCTGGCCCAGTCATGCCATCCCTGATATTACTTCTTGGAGCTGAGCAATCAAATGCTCCAGATCCTCTATGGATTGCAGGTCTTAGGTTCTGCTTCTGACACCAATGTTGCATTGCAGCTGAGTAGGACAGACTGACTGCGGAATAAATGGAGGCAGTGACAGGTTTGGAGGGAAATAGTGCTCTTTTATCTCTATATAAAATGATTTCCCACCTCTGCCTTTTAACCTGCCTCAACCAGAGCATCAGGTCACACCTTTCACATGTATTCAGTCTTGTTCGCAATTGGACCAATTCACATGGTAGATGGGACAGTAGGTTGGGAGAGGTCTGATTCTGGTGATATTTCATAGATGCAAGAAGAAGGTTTTCATGACGGCTGAGACATGTCCAACAAACAAGACGGATCCAGAATGACCCCAAGGTTGTAAACTATAGGTGAGAGTGAAATCAAATCAGCATTATTAAGGTGTGATTTGGGGTCATTGACGATAAATTCATTCACTGTGCTTAACAAAGTTATAGATCATCCAGGTCTTGATTGCAGATAAACAGGCTTCTGCGTGGGACAGACGTGCTGAGGGCATCGATTTAGAGGTAATCTGGGTGTCTTCAACATAACAGCTGAAGATAAGAATCGTCTAATAATTCAGCCTAGAGGAACCAGGTATAAATGAAGAGCTGTGATGAGAATCTTGAGATGTATATGGACGGTTTCCTGTCTGTCAGATAGAACAAATCCAGTCCAAGGTGGTGCTATTAATGGACAGGTCACAAAGTCTTGAGAGGAGGATGGTGTGGGATACTGTGTCATATGGCGCTTTTCCAGTGCCACCAAAAATCGAGCCTTACTGCCAACTGGCGCTTTTCCATTGTGAAGTATGCAAGCTGTGCCGGAGTCGTAACCACGCGACATGCTAGCAGTGTGACCAAAGTCAGCTGGCTGCATCACTACCATCTGATTGGTCAAAATGCATGGTGTTCTGTGCATGGATTATCAGAAGGAAAAATGGCATGTTCTCTATATTATATATTCATTATCAGTAGTATCGCACATTGTGATGTATTAATACATTCCCGATAACTCGGAACTTGAAAATTGCCAACCTCCTACTTAAAAAAGGACTATAAAACAGCTGAGCAAAATGGATTTGTGATGAAAATTTACGCAAGCAAATGCTAATTCCGCTACCGTTCGGTGCTTGCGTAATATGGTGATTTTCACGGACATGCTAACGGAAATGAACACACAGTAAAAAAATAATAATAATTGCACATAATAAATCATGATATACACCGTGTGAATGGTAAATAAGCGTCTCTTCAATACCTTTTATCGAGCCCTGGAAAACCACAGCAGGATGGAACTATGCTGTAGCTAATCTCTCTTCACGCCAATTTGAAAAGGATCAAGCAGGTTATTGTGCCAGAAATACAGTTGTCTAGCACACACACTTTTGAGTAAAAATGAAGGTTGGTCTACTTATTGATAGGTCCTAAGTCAATTTGGTCATAATTCGGCCCTTTATTTTATATGGAAAAATTATCATAGATATAGTACATTATATAGTAATCATCTTTAAGTCATATTTTTTGGAGTTTTTTTAGCCCTTTTATCACCATTTTCTTCATTATTGTTATAAACGTTCCATCACCATTTTCCTAGTTCATTGTTGTTACACAAACGAATATGAATGTACACTGTACTGTGAGCAGGAATTGAATGAACGAGCGTCTGGCGGGGATGCTCACGTTGCCGGCAGCAGGGGTGGAAACTGTCATACACTCACGCTGGGCAACATTCCCGCTGCCACACGCGGCGCAGTCATGGCTGCATATCTGTGGTCTCGGAACGTTGCTCGATCCCGGTGTAGATCAAGTCGCATGGGCCATGAAACATCACCAGAACCAGAACCAGTAGGTGGTTAAAATTCAGGGGTCAGGGTCGTCTTTTTTTAGGATGGTGTGACAACAGCAATCATGCAAATGGAGGGAAGCAATCTGGACTGATTGAAGAGGACGGTCAGGTGAGATGGCTAACACAAGTTAGATGGGGGTGGGGGGGTCAACGAACATGTAGTGGTCTTAGAAGGAGAGATTATATTGGAAAATTAAGAGGTGTCTGGAGACAGACTGTGATATCAAAGGTGCAGGGGAGACTGAGAGTTATTGATACTGGAATTTTTTTCCTCAACAGAATCTAAGAAACTAGTTGCAGACATCGACAGAAGAAGGAGACTTATTCCCAGATTTTTCTCACAGCAGAGAAAATAGTGTGAGGGTCTCTATTTGTGCTGCTGACGAGACTGGAAGACTGGCTGTTCTGGAAAGGCAAAGGGCATCTCTGTGATGGTGAAGGTGTTCCTTGGCCTCAGCATAGACTACAAGGTGGACTTGGTCTTTTTGAAGAGTGCAGAATCAATCCAGTCAGTTCTTTAATCAAAGGCTGACCTAAAGCGCAAAAGCAGCTCTGGAGGGCCAGCAAGGCCCTGAATTCCATAGCCTGGCTGGTTCGACTCACACAGAACTACACCTTCCTATAAACCAACAAGAACGATGGAGCTCCAGCAAGAGTGAGCAAGTAGGAACTTACCCATGACCATAAGAGTTAGCCTCCCATCCTGAAGTGAGTGTAGATGAGCTCTAACAGCATAGGTCCGACGAGGTGGGGGAAGGACTCGGGAAGGTAGAACTGAGGGAACACTGCATGTTAGACAGGATTCCGAAACGTAGAGAGCAGAGGTACCTCTGAGTCCGGCGGCAGGCAGGACAAGCAGACCGGGAAAATAAAACGTAAAGACTGGCGAAATGGAAGGAAGCCAAAAAGCAATCAAAACGGGCTAACTAGGTTAGCAGGTTAAGTAACATAAAAACGGGAACACAACGTAGAAAAAAAGAGAGAAAGACCCCAGGGGAATGGACCTGGGGACGTGGCGCACTCACGCAGCAGGATGCCAGAAGTGCTCGCCCCCAGCGACGTACAGGGTAGCTAATGCGAGTTAAGTCAAGCTAGAGCACGTGTCAAACACAATTACCAAGCTCCCCGTGGATTCTTAAAGTCTTAAAACATCTTAAAATAGATTTTCAAAATCTAAGGTCATAAAATGTCCCAAAATCCCAAATTAGCATTTTTTTTAATATTACCTATTAAATTCTGAGATATTCCTAAAGACAGATTGAGTAATCTATACGAGATGAATGCAACTTATTAATTATAAAATTTATAGTGTATTTACATTTGTTTTTACGTACAGTGCTTCCTAGAATTATTGGCACCCTTAGTAAATAAAAGTAAATAAAACAGACTGTGTAGTGTCTAGTGTTTACACTCTAGATTTCAAGTATTTTTGATTCTACCATTAACTGAAGTCAAATAATTGAAGGGTAAAAGAAATTTTCATTAAACAAATATTTTTCTGAATTATATTGCCAGTCATATTTATGTTTTGAGTTCATCTGCATGACTAGGAACACTTGAAGTGGTCAGCCATGACTTTGTGTTTCACTGAGGTATGAATATAAGGTGACACACAGACCAAATTCCCTTAGTCATCCACCACAATGGGAACGAACTGAGGACAGTAATTTGCTGTAAAAATCAGAAAATGGCTACAAAACATAGCAAACAGTTAAAACTGCCCATTCCCACGATTGGAGAAACTATTAATATGTTTAAAGTAACTGGAGATTGGTGTGATAACGTATGTGTGTATCTCACAACAAAACCTCATTTCAGATTCATATTGCAAATCACCTTTAAAGTTTGTTTAAAAGTACAATTTCAGTCTTTGATGTTTATTTAAATAATGAAATGTCATCTGTAAGACATGGAGACATTTGTTACTAAATTCAAAAGTAAAATAATTCAGGTCGTATTCATATTTAATCGAATGAGTACTTTCCTCTAATGTAGAACATATTTTATTTTGTCTGTAGCAAGGTCTATGAATGGGGGGGGGGGCAATCTTATCCACAAAGGGCCGGTGTGTATGCAGGTTTTTAGTATAACCTTTAGCTCAGCTGTTCAAACCCAGGTGTGTGGACTCTTCAGCCAATCAGTCCTCTAATTAGTAATCTAATTAGGGAGTCGCAGTGAAAACCAGCATGCAGACCGGCCACCCGTGGTCTTTGATAACAAAGACACACTACCTCCAGGCCACATACAATATTTACCAGATTTCAGCTGATAATTGGCGGCTTTGTATGATTTTTCCTCATCGATACATTTCCACTCCAAACCATCATACATGCATCCATTAATCTTCTAACCTCTTACTCAAGTCAGTGATTCTGCATTTACACCCAGACTTAACAAATTTCAGCATATAAATCAGACTTTGTTCATTTTACTTCCTCTGCTGGTGCAAGGTATTTAGAACTACTGATTGTTTGGGCTAGGTGTTCTGGGAACTGGGATAAAATTAAAATGTGGATCTAACCAGTGTGCGCTGAGGACTGGTTTGGAATAGGGAGGTTTTCCCTGCCATTTTCAGCTCCACCTTGCTCTCTGTGGGCATTGGGGTGGGATAATGCAAAGTCGTGAAAATGCACTGTACAAATAAAATTCTATTTAATTGAACTTAAATACTTTGCTTGAGGTTGCAGTGGGGTTTAAGTCCAAACCAGGTAGTAAGGGGCACAAGGCAAGAGTGCCCCCTGTATAGAATGCTAATCCATCGCAGAGTTCATACATTCAGATACACAGTCACACATTATGGGTGATTCAGACACACCAGTTAGCCTAAGTGCACGCCATTGCACTGTAGTTGGGAATCAGAGTACCTACAGATCTCTAAAATAGAGATGCAAATAGATTTTTTAAATCGTACACTGGCTTCCTGTGGCTGCCCGCAACAGATACAAAACACTGATGCTCGCATACAAAGCTAAAAATGATCTGGCTCCACCCTACCTAAAAGATCTCATCACACCCCGCACTGCACCACGATCCACCACCCCTCAAGGCACAACGAAGACACACCTCTTGGCTCTTCTCTGTTCTGGCACCAAGCTGGTGGAATGAACTCCCCCTAGATGTCCGAACAGCTGAGTCACTGTATGTCTTCAAATGACGACTTAAAACACACCTTTTCCAGATATACCTCAACTAGCACTTCTGGTATTATTCTCTGAGCTCTCTTCCTAAAAAAAAAAAAAAGGAGGAAATTCATTGTGAAGTCTTAAAGCACTTATGTAAGTCGCTCTGGCTAAGGGCATCTGCCAAATGCTGTAAATGTAAATGTAAATGTAAATTTGTTAACGCTAAATCTCTTCTAGAGCAATATCTCCAAACCCAGTCCTCTGGGACACGAATCGAGCAATAATGGGGACTGTCTGGAATTGAGCTGGGAGGGAGCAAAAACATGGACTGTCTGACAGGGAGCTGGGAGGGAGAAACAACTTGGACTGTCTGGTAGGGAGCTGGGAGGGAGCAAAAACGTGGACTATCTGGGAGGGAGCAAAAATGTGAACTGTCTGACAGGGAGCTGGGAGGAAGCAAAAACGTGGACTATCTGGTAGGGAGCTGGGAGGGAGTGAAAATGTGGACTATCTGGCAGGGAGCTGGGAGGGAGCGAAAATGTGGACTGTCTGGCAGGAAGCTGGGAGGGAGCAAAAACATGGACTGTCTGGCAGGAAGCTGGGAGGGAGCAAAAACATGGACTGTCTGGCAGGGAGCTGGGAGGGAGCAAAAACGTGGACTATCTGGCAGGGAGCTGGGAGGGAGCAAAAACGTGGACTGTGCATTGTTTTCCATAAATTATGCAGGCGGTGCTGTTGTACATGCTGCTCTGAGTGTATGTCTCTGTACACGTCTGTTGACACCCTTCAGTCCATCTTCTGTAACTGCTTCTCCTATTTAGGGTCACAGGGCATCCAGAGCCTATCCTGGAGGCTACAGGTGCAAGGCTGGGAACAACCCAGGATGGGGAGCCAACCCATTGCAGGGCACACTCACACACACCTATGGGCAGCTCCCATGAGCCTCAGCATGGTTTTGGACTGTGGTGGGGAACCAGAGTACGCAGGGTGAGCCCCACAGTGACACGTCGAGAACACACAAGCTCCACACACACGGAACCACAACAGAGACTTGAACCCCGGTGTGAGACAATAGTTCTAACCATTGTGCTACTGTGCCGCTCTCAGATGACCCTCTTATGTAATATAATTTTAAAAATTACCTATATGTACAGTTGGATGTTTTGCTCAACCTCTACGCTCCAAGATCAAGACACATCGAGGTTCTCATCTTTGTGCTGGAGTGCCGGGTGCTATTCCAGCTGCGTTTCATTCACAATACGTCTGCATTGTAAAATCCAAGTATTTTGAAATAGCTAACACCGGAATTTGGTTCTCACCGCCCTTCGGAACAATGTGCCAAAGTAATAGCTTCAATAATGCTGAGTGCCTACCTAAATTATGATATGGGGGAGACAGTTTTTATTGTTTAATTTGCCAGTGTGGAATCCTTGCACACGGCAGTTATTAATTAGTAACCACAGAGCTCCCTCTATGGCGCTAACCCAAACCGATGAATGTGACCCACAGGAAATCAAGGTGACTGTCAATGGCTGCCTATTCAAAGACTGAATAGTTTTTGTTCCTTTTTACTTCTGTCAGCTTTTTCTACCCCTTCTCCTAGATAATCAGAGCGCATACTTTAGGCATGGCCTTGTAATGCCGTCGTCAATGAAGAAACAGGCATTTGCTCGAAAAGGCTTTTTCGTTCTTCATTTCACCGTATCTTTCAGTATCTTATTGAATGGTTGACAAATTTATTAAGCCAACACTGGCTGTTTCATATCGACTGTTTAGCGTATTATGGCAGATATGAATGAGGTACTACTATATAGGGCTGTACACTCTGTATGATGGTAACAATTGCAGTTTTTGAAGACTTTTTACGAAGGTTTCACAGCTTTTCGCAACGCGATGAAAGCAACACTAGCAGCATTTCGAAAATGGTAACATATTTCTTTTTTTTCATATAACCACAACCACACCCCCCTCTTTTGAAGCCAACTTTATTTTTAATTTACAATAAGAATTCAGTACATGACATGGTAAAATATTTCACACGGGGTGGGGGGGTGTGTGGCACGGTGGTGCTGTTCTTTGGGGGCTCCATGACTACTATGTGGAAGCTTGCATCAAGTTTTCCAATGGCCTGGCACCATTTACAGCCAGTAGGCCCAGCCTTATGCCCTGGTGGTGGATCCCAGACCTCTAGACCATGTACTGGTGTTATAGTACGTTTCCATCCATCCATCCATCCATTTTGTGACTGATTATCCTGGTCAATGTTGTGGTTGAGTGACCGTAGCTTGTTTCAGGCAGAATAAACCCTAAGGCTGGTCGTACACCCTGGATGGGATGTACGAAGCATTTCAATATTGAACTTTCCAACTCACTCCTACAGTGCCACCTTGTGTCCATCTTGCATTATCGCAGCACTGACTCCCTATGGAACTGTCCTACGCTGTTCTCCAGAATACTACAGCACAAAAGCTGACGCATGGGACGAGGTGCTCAGGGGCCGATTGGCCCAAAACAGAAAGTACTTAACGCCTTCCCCCAGAGAAATGAAAATGAGACGCAAAATCTCCTAAACAGGCCATAAAAACAATAACAAACATTTTGATAAATTCCGGGTAAATCTGCACTCTTAGGGGCGACATGGTGGTGCTCTGGATAGCACTGTGGCTTCACATCTATGGGCCCTGGGTTCCATGTGTCAGGAGTTTGCATGCTCTCCCTCTATCAGTGTGGGGTTTCCTGTGGGTAATCTGGATCCCCCGTCCCCAGTCCAAACATGTTGAGGTGGATTATGTTTGTTTTACATTGGGGGGAACAAGTGTTGTCTACAATATAATGAAAACCTGTAATTTTAACGTTGTGGAAACAATTTTTCAGGTCCCCACAAGCATCAGTGAATGCGACCAAAAGACTAAAAATGCCAAAAGTCTCGTATTTTGTTTGGTTACATACGGTTAGGGTTAGGACTGGGTAGGGCTTAAGGTCGTCATGTTGGGATTACAATTTTTCCCATATAAATGAAGAATCCCCACAAAATTACAAACCTGCATGCACGTATTTTTTATTTTTATTTTATTTGTAAAACATTTCTCATGAATACATGGGGCCTGATTATAATTTAGCTTGATTAAGGTTTTTTGTGTTCTTGAACATACCAAACACTAGAGGGCAGCAGAGACATGTGCATTTCTTGAAGACCAGACCAAATCAGAAACCCAACTTGAATAACTCGTTACTTGTCCTGTCATGGTGGTTCATAGACACTACAGCATGGCTTGTATCTGGATTGGCCATCAGTACACTTATCAACAACGCAGAACGTGCTTGACAGAATATGTAATGAGAACATAATTTATTAAAACTGTTAAAAAAGGAAGCATTTTGAAATGACAGCTGAAGATCACGTATGCCAAGTCCCCATTGACTAGTTAAGTTGCCATTATTTTTTTCTTGCAGTATTTCAGAAACTCTCTCCAGATTTTCAAATATTTTATGTGCACTGGAGTGGAAAATGTCTTTGACAGCAATCTTACTGATACCACCGTTGGCTGCATTTAAAGAACAGCTTAAGAGTTTGAGGCGCCATCTATCCTTTGTGAAAGAAAGCTGGTCTTTAGATACGACGCGTTAAGCAAAAAATATTTACATTAACTGTTACCTGCAGTGACACTGCACCTTTTGAGGCAGGAGTAAAAAAAAAAACTCCAAAAATCTTGGGCAGTGTTTTGCGCATTTAAATAAGGGTTTCCATGAATGGTATTAAGATTTCTTTTACCTTGTAAAAAATGGTAACTCCCTAGAAGTAGCACACAAATAATGTACTTAGCAGATTGGACATCTGTTATTCTTGTTAATCTTGTTTTATACATCTTAATGAAGAGAGAACCTATTTTCATTCACTATTAGCAATCTTTTTTTGTAAATGTATGACACGGGCAAAAACAGACATTATCTTCTTATCTGTGTTTAGTGAATTTTCCATATCATGTAGATTTTCCTTGGATAGGCCTCTGTATTTCTGCTAAAACTAGGCCTACCAGTATAAAAAGTGTACTTCCAGACAAAACTCCAGACGTAAGTAGGATGCCTGCCGAAGTTTAAAATTGTTTCTATATATCACAGCCCCAATCATCGAGAGCAAAATCTCCCACGATAAAGGTCTACCTGTATAATTACGATCTACATCTAGATTTTAATTTATGCCTTTGACGAAGTCTTAATGTAACCTCTAACCTAACGAAAGGACACGTCTTTTATCAATCTCATATGCTGTCTGAGATACGGAGATTAAAAAACATAATTCACTGATTATATCACCCTGGTTTCAAATTCTTCTAAAAACTTTACTTTTCAGTGTTCAGATTCATTTTCTTTTTTGGAAAACCAAGCCTGATAGTTCTTCCCTCTTGAAACAGAGCGACATCTGCTTTGTTCCA
>JAODUD010000050.1:1014272-1031098 GCA_026784285.1 Stomatorhinus walkeri | reverse complement strand
ATGTACAATTACTACCAAGATGAACAGCCTTAAACATTTTCTTTGCCTAAGACTTTTCATAGTACTATCTTGTACATCAGTTATGGTACATATCTTGTGTAACATTTACGATGACTTTTTAAGAAAAAAGTTTGTTTCTTCTAATGTTTTTCAGGATAAGGATGAAGACTGATGAACCAGCACCAATGCCCTAGCAGCTATTGACAGGGTTACTGGAGGCTGGATGCATAAAAATCCATAAGTGTTGGAAGCACTTAAGTGTGGCATATTCTAAGAATAATCTGGAGAAACCCCTTGATTTAAAAATCTGTCGTCAAGTGATTTATAAACTTTTCATGACTTAAGAGTACTCTTAAAAAGCAAAGAATCCAGAGTACTCAGGAAGATTCCTAACAACCTAAGAATCTCTTAAAAGCCTCCCCATTGAAGTGCTGACCTCACTTTGTTTAAGGTGGTGCATTTGTCACTCAGATCACGACAGGAAGTTAACTGTGAATCTAAATTTACCTTCTGCGTTGTGTAAATGCTTTTCTTATTGCAATGTTTTGATGGGAATACCTGATAAACAAATGGAACACACATACATATATGAAGAATGAACGAGTATATAAATAAAAATTTATAGATCTAAAATATAAATGCACATTCTCTCCATGTCATCGTGGGGTTTCCTCCTGCTTCTCCGTTTTACCCCCAGTCTGAAAACATGCTGAGGTTAATTGGAGTTGCCATATTATCCATAGGTATGAATGTGTGTGTGTGAGAGTGTGCCCTGTGATGGGTTCGCGTCCCATCCCTGCACTGTGCCCGTTGCTTCTGGTATAGGCTCTGAACTCTCATGACCCTGAATTGGACAAGCAGGTATGGATTGTAAAAAAGATAAGGTTAAGAGGGCCAAACATTGGTATCAGATGTGAGAACCATCTTTTAAAACCCAAGCGTCTACCTAAAGTTCCAGTTTTCCAAATAATGTTGTCGCATATGACCGATATACTTTGTATAAGCTAAAAATTTTAATTGGTTTAATTGGTTGGCAATTATCTCCATGGAGATTGGGATGGATGCATGGGTATTGTCACTTGCGTTGCTGACATTACATGTTAGATTTTAAAAAACATAAAGCATCCTTGGCACTTAGTGTCAGCACTTGCGAAGGTAGCACAGGTGTCAAGAAGCAGTATGACACAGGAGATGCCAGGTGATGCAAAATTATTGCACTGCAGAGAGCTAGAATAGCCAAGGACGACGTGTGTTAGCATGCTTTCGAGTTCTCTGGCTGCTAATGGGCTTCGTTGTCATTGTGGACCCTTCTTTTGTGATATCATAAGTGGAACTGCTTTAAGTGCCCCATCTTAGTAACTGTGATTTATTGAGGCGGGTCCGAAGTGGTGATCTTTTAGCGGGTGCAAAAAAATTCCAATCGACCGGAACAAATTTAATTCCTCCACTCAAAACAGATCAATGTGCCGCCATTGCATTTCTCTTTTTTCATTTGCCAGCTTCGCCCCGTGCTCCTTGATTTAAAGAATCGCAGTGGCAGTGATTGTGACAGATGGAAGAGCGAGGAAGGAAAAACTGAGACCACCCCCTGTAGTCCTATTCGAAACTCATGTAGCACCCTAGGCAGACATTGCCAATGGCGCCCCCTGTCTGAGACATAGTGAAATTGGCAAACGTTGGCCAAAGTTTGCGCCAATGTTGCCTAATGATTTGACTGACGCCGCCTTTGGTTTTCTAACCCATTGTTCTTTTAGAGGTCTTTACAGAAGTCAAGGTGAACCGGACGACTCAGGACAACTTAATGTGCGTAAGTAATGCAATGATGCAGAAAATTATGCATGACCTCGAACCGTCGGCCGGCCCGCCACGTTGAAACCACTCCGCTTAAGCCTACCACTGTCTCTGGGGCTCTGAGAGACCAAAAAAAAAAACGTCTTCATGCTTTGTTATTTTTAAACAGGTAAAATTAATTGCAATTAAAGTAAATCTGAGCCACCGAAATAAAGATAGATGGGGGCATGGGCGACCTGTTTAATATATTGTCTGTTGGGAGAGATGTAAGTCTCCCCAGCTGCAGTAATTCATCACTCCTGTCGGACGAGTGGAGAGCAATAAATTGTAATCTGCAGCGTGATGCTCTCACTCTTGGATTATACACTAAATACCTTTAATGTTTTGAGCTCTGTGGCATTGGCATTGACCTTAAATAAGACGACACAATTTCCACTTCAGTGACATAATTATCATTCTTTGGTTACAATGCACCTAATTCATTTTCCTAAAGCCAGTTTCTCTAGAATCTTGCTTTACACTGTGTTTTTTTTCAGTGAAATATATCTGTAAATGTTGAAAGTTTCTCAGTTTGTTCATTTATACAGCTGGGTTAATGAAGAATGTCTTGGGTGAGTTCCTGGTTGAAGGGCAAGAATGCCTCTATTGTATATATAATATATTGCTAATATTTTTCATATAAATAGCAAAATATGCACACATTTTGCAAATAAACTACAGCCTGTCCAAACATATCAAGAATTAAGCAGTATAACAGATAGAAGAATCCCGAAAACAACTGCAAAACAATCGTCCTTCACTCGTCAATGGACAGCAGATGATTGACTTGAACTTCTCTTTATATAACGTCTTTGTTCTGGTTGTGTCCTTAATGTAGTTCGTCATACTTTGGCCATAGCTACTTATTTATGAAGAACAATAGCTGCAACAATAGTTGATGGTTTCAAGCCATTGTACTTTTACAAGTAATAATGATGGTTACAAAGACCTGACGGACGTTCAAAATCGGCGTCTAAATTATATGTTTTAAAGTCCCCAAAACTCCAAGTGTCAAAGTAATAAAAACCTTATAAAAGGATTGTGACACTGACGGCAGCGTTGGTGTGATGGATTAATGTTTGCGTTTATGACCGTCAAGTGAATATGCATGTGTATATGTGTCATGTGGGAAAACCTTCCAGTACTTCCAGTAGAGTAGAAAATGACTTTGTTTTCATTATTGCCGGCTTTTTCCTACTTCTCCCTCTTAGCACCATTTTAGTTGAGCTGGATCATCAGCACGTCCGTAGCTCTGGGAACCGTATTAAAAGCACAATGTGCTATTGCAACTGCTTGCTGAGAGATTTATCCATGACCACGTCAACCCACGTAATTATGAGAGTTTAGGTTCTGCTCGTAAGTCCGTGCCTCTCCTGCCTGAAAGGGTGACCCATGTGTTCTGTGTGTACCAGACGTTACTTGAAGCGGTGGATGAAAACTGCTTTAAAAACAAATGAGCGGTTCGTTATCCTTTGGATGGCATGCTGGGTCAGCATAAAGCACAATTGTTTTTTTTTTTGCGTCGGTGATATTACAACACTGTGGTCGCAACGGTGACTCAGCTCATTATTCTGCTAATGTGCGCCAAAAACCGCCTCTGGTAGAGGTCTTTGCTCTCACAAACCATGCACTGAACAGAGAGAAGGAAGAAGAACTAATGTGAAGTCATCGTTGTAAGAAATATATTTCTTAATGTGCTGTGAATTGACATCGTAAGCGATACATAATAATTTTTGCCATGAGCGTGATGTCAACAATACGAGTAAAATAAAAATAGTGCAATGATTTTATCCAGGCAATACAGATGGTTTTACCTCTAAAATGCTATGTAAATACATTATGATTACGCAGAGCACATCAATTATTTTATGGTGAAATATTTGCTGAGATTATGTGTTGTTCCATTAAGGCTTCCTTGCATGAGAAACACTGGGTGTAATAATCTCTGAAGCCAAAATGCAGTTGCCTGTAATGTTTGGGAATGAAAAAATACAGGGGAAGTCCTTCAAACAATAGCAGAGCCGTCTTTCTTAAATCCAAATGTGTGTCATTATTTACCCTAGCCCGCCTAGTGGTCCCACCAGACTTGCACTCTTAAAAACAAGTTTTCGATTTCCACGTCCCGGTCCAAAATCACGCCGCTCTGTTTCCTGTGCGCTGTGAGAATGGGGCACTTCCCTGGCTTAGGGGTGGGGGGGGGGGGGGGGTTAGTGAGACACCCATCATATGACAACATTCAAACGGGCTCATTTTGGTAATGGAATACATATTTATGAGGGACATGAGCTTCATTATCGCTTCAGCTGTGAGCCCTCACTTGTAGAAAACTCACAAGAAAACAGAGAATGAATCAGCCTTTATTGCTAAGAATTTGTAGCGATCGCTTTGTACTGGAAACAGATTTTATGTGCTACCTCTGCTGGATGTTTTTTTGTTATTTTTTTCGGACCACACAGTCCGCCCGCGGAGATTTAGGGAGTGTCTTATTGCTATAATATCTGGCGTTTGCTGTAAAACTTCTGACTGGGTGGTTCCGCAGTTTTCTGAAAGAAGGTTCGGGCCTCAGTACCAGCGTGACAGAAGGTTCCCTTTGCGGAAAATGTAAACCCACTGTGACAACATTAGGCATCCTGCATGAGGATGTCATGGCGCTGCTATCTTGAGAGGGTTTTTTCCAGACTCGGCAAAGGGGAAGGGGAAATGATCTCTGTGGTCCCAGTCAAAAATACTTCCTTCCCACCCACTGTACCTCAGCTGGCAGATTTATCACCTGACGTGTTGCTCTCCGGGCCTCCATCAGGCGGGAGATGTGGTCCTGGGCAGCTGGGCGTCGCCCTGGTAAACTGCGAATACCACACGAACGACATCAATGGCTTCCGTGACACGGCATTTCCCCATCTCTGCTGTGGGAGGTTGTCTTCCAAAGCTGCTCACACATTAGTGACACTCAACAGTGAGCTTTTGCGCCTCTGAGCAGAGAAGAATGGCCGATCCCACAGTTATTGTCCTACCGATGTTACATATGGAAAACATTTAATTACCATCGACATACTGCTGAAAGAACAAAGAATTGGTCTCACAATGGGAAAACTTGCTTATTTATCGTCCTATCCTGATGTCTTTCCAAACCCCATTTGTTTGTTTTGGAATTCCACTCTGAAATTTGAAATACTATTTCCTGAGTAACGTCGAATTTAGGGTCTGTCGGGGCCCGGCTTTGAGACTCCTTCGAAGTGGATCTTCATGCTTCCATGAACCTGAAAGCGGTCCCCACCGTGTTATAGTGCTTTACATTTTACTTGCACTCTCTTGAATAACAAGAGCCGTGACGTTTTTCTGGCCGCTGAGGATGAGTGAGAAATGGAAACGCGTTTTAAAGAATGTCTAGTGTTCACCCCCGCTTGCAGAAGCCATGGTGCTACTTGACCTTCTACTAATTGACCCCCGGGCAGCCACTGTGCTCAACAGGAGCAGTGTAGACTTGTCCTCCGAGGACCTTCGACACTATACTGCTGTCTAATGAGCGCCTGTTCCAGGAGTACGCTCTCCTGCAAGGGTCAAGACATTTAAATTGAGTTTAAGCTAGAAACCGTTTCAGTTCAATGTAAAGGTGCTAAACAGCTCAAGGATAATTGGCTAACATGTCTCTTTAGTTCATCCTTACAAATCCCTACAGTTTTTAATGGGCTTTTGTACGATGCCTCATTAGCTTGACGTAACAATGCAGCAATCCTTTGAAACGCTACGTTAATAATTCTCTCTGGTGTCAATCGATCATTATTATGCAACCTATTCAATAAAGAAAACATATTGCATTTTTTGCTAATACAATATTCCATGCTATAGCTCATGCACTCAACAGTACTTGCATTCGAGATTAGCTTAATACTACATCACGATGCATTGGAAACCCTGTTTGCCAGCTTATGTATGTCTAACATGTAATATCCTTATTTATAAGTATTATGTGATTACTGGCTTCAAATGCCCATCATTAAAATATGTTCCTGTTATGTACTGTACCTTCTCAGTTTGCAGATTATTCGCACAGCAAAAGCTGAAGTGAAAAATACAAAAGTGGCTCCATTTGATGGTCAAAAACTTATACATTAGGTCAAGAATGGCAGCACAAAACTGAATCTGACATGTATGGCTTTTCTTGCTAAGTCTGCTTTTGTATAAAAGGCAATCTGACAAAAAACATCTTTAACTTTCAGTTCCCTCACTGTATAAACAATTTCCAATTAACCCACGTCAGTCAGTGTGAATTTATTTTTTGAGTTTACAACTAATAATTAGGAGAGAAAAACAAGCAAAAGACATTTGCCTTCAAAATTCATCAGCGTTCTGTCATCTGGAGGCACAGGCCTAGTTTGCAACAAGTTCTGAACGAAACCATCTATGTATTTTAAACATTATTTTTAATATCTTACTTTTTATCAAAAATATCTCACAGTTTTGCCTTCTTATGGAGGAAATCATAAGGTCCTCTTAAAACCTTACCTTATGACCTTCATAAAGTGAGTGAGTTTGCTCTGAACCACTGTGCAACTTACGATAAATGAGTCTGACAACCCGCGCAATGTTTCCTGACCGGAACCATTCGGCAATTCAATAACAAACAGTATGCCTGAGCGATCATTTAATCCCTCTGTTTTTCTGTCAGCAAGCAACTGTAGAGGAACTTGTTTAGTAGTATCATTTGTTAGCCATACTGCCGCATGGCAAAGGGTCATTTCAATTTATGAGCTGCGCACGAAATTTTCAATCTTAATGGGTTGTGTGGTGCTTAATTCATTCACATTGGAGAAAAACAAATGCCTTTCTGACCAAATACCATACCTATTAATACTGTATGACCTTCCTCTATAATCATTGTGGTTTGTCAGGGCTGCCAGTGAGGTTATTTTCTAAATATTATAAAAAAAAAGACATTAGGAGAGAGTCAATTTTTCTAATACTGTTATGTGTGTATTGTTGTGCCTGAAAATGACTCAATATTAACCTTCCAAAGTAAATGAATTGTTTTTATCATGCTGAAATTGTTACATTTCAAAATGCCCTTTATCAGGCATGGAAAAATGAACAAATTCAGTTTAAACCTTTGAATGTATTAAGTCATTCTAAATTTCACCAATAGAAGTAATTATCATGACCATTCAAACTATTGAAAATAATTAAACAAACCTCAGGGCTATCTATTGCGCTGAGCACCTCTTATGTGTTGGCAAGAGTATCACAATAATGAAAATATCGACAGCTACTTAAGCTGTAAGTCAGTAGCTTTGTACATTACGTCCCGCATCATCCACTACTATAATGACTGTTTCTTGTTTGCTGTTTATGTTGTGCTTTTGAGCACGACAATCATCCTTGCAAAACACCCCATTGTACACCCGTGGCCAAAACTGCGGAAACACCTAGCATTTTTGGCATTACACTTTAAAAATTGCTACATGAACATTGGCAGCAATGTTTATAAACAACCAAAGAATGTTACAAATACATTGAATGATTAAATAAGTAACTGAAGCAACAGTTGAATAAAGTGCTGTAATCGCTAAAAATTGGTAGTTCTTGGCCACTAGTGTATAATGGGGTAAAAAAGTATGCCAATAAGACAATGCACTTGGAATTTAAGTCTGAAAATGCAATGTAGTCTGGGGGAAGGATGTTGTCTAATTGCAGTGCCCTTTAATTAGCTTACTGTAATGTTTCTATGAAGTTACTGTGAATGCAGTTAAATTATTGGCCATTTGGGTCACTTGTAGCTCATCAGGTGATAGTGCTGTGGCTGTGATCAGAAAGTTGCTGGTTCAAATCCCTGGGTCAGCTGTGTGATGTCACCATCGATCCCTTGAGCAAGACCCTTAACCCTCCCAAATGCTCCAGGGACCGTTTGCCCCAGCTCTCTCAAAAAACTGCACGTCGCTTTAGATAAAAGTATCTGCTAAATGCATTAGACGTTACTGCAGATCACCTCTGCATACCCGGGTTCCGGAGCCATCGCCATCACTGGGCGCTGTCATCCTTTCCAGCTGGACTCCACGGACATGGTCCCCATGGTGACGGTATTTTCCGTGCGAATAGGTCTCTCCAGTCTCCAGGCAGGTGGCCAGTGCAGTCCGGACAGTCGTCTCAATCCTGTGTCTTTGATCTCCGTGGAAATGGAGCAGGCCCGCGACGTTCCGTGACCCGTGCGGATATCGGAGCCATAGAACTCATTGTAGCTGCCCCTTCACTAAATTCAAATTAGCGGTCTCCATTTTTTATTTTTTATAGTGAACACCATTCCACAAAATGTCTGTAGTTCTAACATGATTTTTATACTGGTTTGTAATGGCTCTTAAAAATTTCATCTCCTTAAAAATACTTGTCAGAGTTGATGTATCGCACAGAACTTAAGAATAACTAGAATATGCAGTTCAGATTGAGTAGGATTTAATTGCCCTTATTTTTTGCATAAATCAGTTTCAGTAAAAGGGCAATTACAAAAAGAACATGCAAATACAAATGCGTCAATATACTTTGAGGTATGAACAATAATAATAATAATCATAAACACTATGGTCATGTATTAGAGGTTATCAAAGGAAGGATGAACAAATAAATTATAAATGCAAAAAAGATTCACTGCTTCACTCACCTGAAAAAGAAAGAAAAGTCTTTAGGTTGCTTTTAGCAAATTTGATAACTGTGAAGCTATTTTGTTAGCTGTATTTCCGGGGTCACACTTGGCAAATTTTGTCTGCCACTCAAACTTAATGACCTTTTCCGCCTAACAATGACGGAAGTTGAAACTACGTACACATACTTAATATTTCCCAGCCAGTGTTCAGTATTTGCATGAAACACTTTAAAACAGAAAAAGTATCAAGTGCAATATTTGTAGTACTCTCCATGTGTAATACCTTCTAAATAGAAATGTTGACATTTCTCTTGTGGGAAACCAATCTATCATCTCTTTCAGATTTTTAAGAAGTTGCAGGGCTATTGCCTTGAAAGGCTTCTTTTGCCTGAAAAATCCAGGCCGCTTGTGGCTGTTCCTTTGGTGGCAGATTCTCCACATGCTTTGACTTGCAATTTCCACCGCACTGATTGATGAGGAAAGTTGAAAAGTTATGGAGAGAGAGCGACCCTGACCTTTTAGTGAGGTCGTGTTTTCTCGCTCTAAGTGATCCTATTTCCTCCCCAAAGAGAGAACTGCAGTGCAAAGAGCTCTCAGTTTAAAACTTGATTAGGCTGTTCCTCAGCAACACTGCATGTGATAAGATGCAGTGCCGCTCAGCGCAGTTCCGCAAGATGGTGCTTTGTGACCCAAAATCTCAATGACCTTCCGTCCCACTGTGCAGGTGTTTTCAACTTAATTAAACCAGTGCAGTTCACCTTGGCTTTGCCCAATGTCATGTCAGCTTGTTATTAAAACATCGATTTTAATTTCATGCTTTTTTTAAAGCACCGAAATCTCGTAATCTCGAGTTTGATCATGTTCTCGTCTGGTTCAAACAAACCCCAGAGTTTGAAAGCAGTAAGTCTTTTTTTTTGTTAACTTGTATCCCCAAAAACAGTAACCTGAAACCCTGCTTCGCCCCCCGGGGGCTGCTTGGAGAATTCAGTCCCTCTTTATCGACCTCATCTGCAGGTGGTTTAAAAGGAGGTAAATATCTAAGAAGCACAGGGGCGTGTCTGTGAAAATTCCTCACTTCTTTGAGGAATTCCTTCTGATTTCACGTTTAATAAAAATGTCTCTTTTTCTGGTGCGTGTAGTCAATGCAGTGATGATAGAGGTATCGTACTCAGCATTTCAACATGGAGGGATGCAACAGAATATTGCTGATTTATCTGATTGGTTTACATTCAGTGTGTAGAAACATGGACGTTTCTTTCTCTCCCACTGTAATGCAATGAGCATCGATTCTGTGGAGCAGACATACTGTAGCGTCACGGAAATCATCATACTGAATAAATTGTGCTAATTTATGCATAGCTTGTCAAATCGTCAATTGACTTGAATTCTTAGAGCTTTGAGGTTAAAAACCTGAATATTTATTATTGGAGTCAATCTGAATTTTAAATAGTGAAGATGTCTAAGATCATAACATGTTCTCCGGCAATTGATATGATATTTGACATTTAATTTGCAAAATTCGACCCAGGGGGTTAATAGTGTTCCTCAAACCAATGGGGGAAAATATATATTCTGAAATTCTCATTATACAACTTTATTTTCAGTCTAGTAAATAATGTGTAATTCAAAACTCATATAATTGAATCAGATGCAATTGCTTTACCTCATTTTCCAACTTTATTTTCTATTTTTAATCTGAGTGGGAAATACATATCCTTGTTACAAATAAGGTAAAGACCAAACAGTCTTGCTGTGCATATTTATGAATTCTGTGCAAAATGCAGACGTATACCAACGACCATTTATATTCTGTACTGGTGAAGCATAGCTTTTGCCTTACGGTCTTCATTAGTGTACAAGGTCAGCAGTCTATGTAGGTGAGTTTTTTTGCATTATGGTGTCACACCAGAACAGTGGCACAAAAATCCTGTTAAAAATAATAAGAAGTTTGAAAGCTACAGGGTGCGGAAGCTTATTCACTTAATGGTGACTCTTGACCCTGTGTGTGTCAAGCCTCAACACCGGGAAAGACAATACAGTGAAGACAGACAGAAATACTGAGGTTAAGCTGTGATGTAATGTTTTCTTGTGGTTTTCAGATAGTGTTTTGAAAAGAATAATATTAAAATTCCGTGGTGGAATCAGGGGTAGACTGCAGTGAAGAATGAAGGATCTATTTGTAATTGAAATATTGTTACCTACCTTATAAAACAACATCTATGTAACAGACAATGACCCCATCATTGGAAATGTTTGAATGATTGTATCAAAACAAATTAGAAAATGCTAATGTATAGGCATGCATAAATGAGGGATGTATAAATGAGAAACAGTTGGAATGAATAAACGTGCACAAGAGCTAATTCACCCCCCCCCCCTCCCATATTGCACTTCCTCGAGTCTCACTCCCACATCTATCTACATCCCTCTTTAAAAATCACCTGCCAAGGGTGTCATTGCAGTTTTACATCACTACTTGTCCTGTTATACGCTTGCTGGTCAGGAAACTGCAGGGTATAATTTGTTTTCCATTTACAGGTGGCTGGTTAAAAGACGCGATGAAAACAATGCTGTTTCGTATTGCCTAATATAATGTACAAGCAATTTGACAATAAATATGCTGTTACCCGTCAACAAATGATGCGTAAGGTAAAAATCATTAGCTGTCATTGGTCATGTGATGCAGTGACAGACCAAAACTGAATACATTATAACCAAAAAGTTAAAACTCTGCATTTAATATTATTATTGTACATCAAATAATAATAAAACAAATAGTTGCCATGGTTTCAGGGAATGTACCCATAGTCATATTTGACATATAAATAGATTTAAAATAGATATAAAAATCTTGACTAAAGTCAATCATATATTTCAGGTAGTTTGTGTATGTTCATAGTCTAACCATTATCTATTTATTACTGAATTATTCCGTAGCTCTTGAGATTAAATTTAATAATTGGAATCTCTGTTAAACAGTATGCACCTTGTTTAATATTAATATTTTTTGTTAATAGGTTCTCATGTGAAAATTAGTATGAATGTGTCTTTCCTTGTTTAATATTAATCATTAATATTCTTCCAGGCACCACTGTCTAAGCAAATCTCATTTGTATAGTTAATATTGTAATTACATGGCTTATTAACCAAAATATGTGATGTATTTCAGTGGCAAAAATACTTTTCCACTGAATAAAGATAAAAAAAATTCCAATAACACTGCGTCCATCAAAATACCTTCTATGTATTTAATATGGCAGCTTAAGTCCTGTCAAATATGAATGGCGCTGTGTGTTACTGGAAACTAAAGGCCTGAGGTCACTGACAACGAGAATTACATACTAACTTTGCATTGTCTCCGGCAAGATTCCATTTCCACTGTCACTCCAGACTGGAGAAAACAGTGACAGCTGACAAAAGAATTCTTTGCACTGTACTATCAAAGTGTGACATCAGAGTTTACACTTAACATCCCAGTCATATACAGTACAGTAACCATTATGTTGGAAGAAATAGAGATATTCATCTTGAACAACATTTGTCTTTGTAGTAACATAGGTTCCAGTTGTAGCAAGTGCAAGCTGAATGTCCAATTGAGTAATTTGCTCTTGATTTAGCTAGCTCAGTCCTGTTTACGTTATATGATTACATTGTACCTCTATACGAATGAAGTGCTGAAAAAAAAATCTTCTGTCTCCCATTACTGCAAAAAAATTTAAAAGATTGGTTTTTGGTTCCAATAATTATTCCCATACATGCATTTCTGAAGAGACCACACATGTATAGAGAACATTCTATTTATTTAATAACACATATGGCTGATATCAAAATGTGTCCTCATTACATGTTTCTAGCTATGTTTAAGGAAAAAAACCAACGTTTAAGAAGTATTTACAGCAATAACTATGAAATATGTTGATCGGTTGCAGTTGTATTATTTCGTGACAAGGCTGCAAATAAAAGTTTTTTTAATATACAAATAAGTTTATAATATTGATACAAAATTGATAGAATTATATACAATAATACTGAAACCAAATTGATATACAATAATATAGATGCAATAGCTTTCTTGACATTGTACAGCACATGGATAAGTTATTAAAAGCAATGAGTTACAGATTTATTCATAAGCTATACAGATGTTTCCTGGAACTAGCAACTATTTATCTTTGATTTAATAAAGTAACACTTCACCAAGTGCAACCTTCCTCTCCACATATCTGTCTGACTTTCTCACCTTTACCTGAGGTAGCTGTTTAATGACTGCCACACCCCTCCCACACACATTATTACAAACATACAGCTATGTTGTCAGCGTAAATATTATGCTGCCATAGTAATTATAACTTAGCAATCATTTGGCTTTGTGAATATCTAAGAAATCTTCACCCTGAGCATGCACCGCTGGAGAAAGCGCAGCTAATTTTACTCACAAATATATTTCGAAACATAAATCTCAAAGCACTTTAGCATTTCTGCGAGGGGACCGGATTTGTTTTTGAGTCGGATTAAATTTAGTATTTGGCTTAAATCACATTACAACAATCTAGCTACATTGCCTCGGTTTAGCACGGTTCTGATCTAGATCCAAGTCTAATTGTTTGGTACACTTCCCTGGCTCCCAGAAATGACAGCTACATCATGGAAGTGCACGCTGTAATTTAGACTGAAAGTTAACACAGTCCTGCACGTGACGTGACTTATCGGCGGCCTCAATTCAGAGTGGACTTGCTGGGCTGGGGGGAGTCTTTGGGGTGGAGCTGTTAGGAAGAGATCTTCAAGGCCTCATTGTAGAGGTTTGCTAACTCTTATCACAAAGGTTCTCTAAACAGGCTGGCTAGGATATATTTCTGTATGGTAAAGTAGCACAAGAAGAGAGCTGCAAACAATGGAATAAGCCCCAGGCGAGGAGTCTCCTGTGCCGGTCCTGCCAGACATACATTTCTTCATTTAGCTGAAGTGTTTCAGTACTCAGTTCAGCTAATTGTTTCCTTACGTAGTCATCAGCTGCAGTCCTGAACGTTGGTGCTGCTTATAAAGGTGTGAGAATTCAACTTGTTTTGTGTTAGATGCTGTAAAAAAGAGTTTTATTCAAGGTAGAGTCGAGCAGAATCTCAGTCAATGACACGGTAGCTTATCACTCCCATGTATGGAGGCTGCCTTTGCGTGGGAACAATTGCATGTTCTCCTTGTGTTTGTGCAAGCTTTATCTGGGTACTCTGGGTATTTTATCTGAGTCCAAATATCCTGTACCTTCTCTGATAGGTTCAGTGACCATGTTCTAGATACGTGGAAGTTACGTAAAACTGATGGATGTAATTCCAAATAGAAAAGCCTTAAATTAAAATTGTTGTCATCGACAAAAGTAATCTTGACCATAATGCTGACCATCGGTTGATCAAATCAAGCTTGCAAAAAATAGGCTCATTTATGTTCATTTCAGTAGTTTGCGATGTGGGCACTGGCATGGAATCGACCAACTAGGCCACCTGCAGGTCCTCTTCAGGGTTTCAATAGCTTCATCTTCTGGATTGATCCTGACCTGTAAAGATGTCCATTAAACACTAGCTTGCAAGTCTTGCATGATTACTCAGATCTGCAATGCTCATCATTGTCATTGTTGCACAGTTATATAACAGTCCTTATTTGGGGCACACGGTGACACTATGTGCATAACTAATGAGCAGTTTTTAAACGCCAGTTAGCAAGCTCACATTCAGCGTAGCCATTGTGCTGAGTGTTTCTCAGCAGCTGAGCGATTATGGCAACATAACATCTTTTGATGTTTTAATTATAGTCACAATGTCAGCATCTGATCACTCTCTGCAATGCACAGGCAGATATTACATGACAAGTAGCTAATATTTACGATATGTTATTAGCAATAGCTCATTTGGTCTTAATTGCGTGTTTGAGACGGCAAATGTCTAAAACCACAAGATGAAGCAAAACCTGATAAGGCTTCATTTTGCCACTACGCGGCATTACTTATGATCAGTGGTTTATCATGTTATGGCTCCTTGGACCTTAAACGTCCATAGAGAAACTCTCCCCTTGGCTTTATTGAGAAGATGAAACCATTGGTCTTGCGACAGGCCTTACATTACTGCGTACCGTGTGCCAACTTTCTAATAGCAAGAATGGATAAATATGTGAGAGGGAAACGGAACGTAGGATAAGCGGTTCCAAGCACTATAGCAGATCCACTTCTGCAGCTTTTCCAAGTGGAAAATATGGAAATGCAAGCCGTAACAGGCATAGTATTAATTCCGATTAGTCTGCGGGATTTATCCTGCAGATGTTCTGTTCCAGAGCAGCCCTAGTTCCATATCTGCAGCGCTATGTCTTGGAATTGATTTATTTGAACTTTTTTTTAAAGCTGAATATTGATTTTTTTTTAATAACATGTAAAGCAGTATTTTATTTTACAGCTCATTGATGGTATTTATGAGAGTTTGTTGCCAAGAGTTCCCTTCCTTGTCCCCTGGATGGGCTATTAATGTCAATGGGGGGGCTAGGGTTAGTGGTTTGACGGACCCCTTTCTGGTCTTAGACCACACCACAGCCAAATGATCCTTTATCTGCTACCCTTGATTCCCCTGAAATGTTACTAGGAGGGTTTCTAATGTAGGCCAGGCAGAGTTGCGTAATTCAGGTTCAGAGAATAAAAGTCCAGACCAAGATTTTGTTTCAACCAACCAGTTAAGCATGAACGGGATGCGTTCGACTTAGGCTTTAGGTCTGTCTACAGCTGACATGGCGTGAAGCATGATCTGCCTGCGGCTGCAGGTGTGGAGTAACTGACTGCAGCCAAGTCGGACAACTTCTACTCCTTGTAGTCTGCGAGACCTGACTGCAATGGCCGCACTGCCAGAAGGGTGTAGATAAATCTATACAAATATCACCGTCATGCACATTACTTCTTTTACAATAACCAACTCCTGATACAAACTGTTAGCAGTGAATAAGACTATTGTGTATAGTGGCTCTGTGTAAAAAGATTGCTGGCAAGAAAAACATCAAATACATGTATTTCAAGGATTTTATTGTCCTGTACTGAGTACAATGCAATTCTTGCTTGAATACCTTCTTCACCGACTGCACGATTAAACAAATAATTCAGCGCATTACAATAACTAACAATAAATAAACCACTAACTTACGTGTACTGTTAGAGCATTTATGTAATTTATTAAAACTTTATTTTACTAGGTAAATTAACTGAAAACCAGTTCTCACTGCTTTACGTGATATTCGGGAGAAATTTATTGACTCAGTAAATCGCAATATAAAGTGAATATTAAATACAAAAAGTGTAGTTAACGAGCAAGGGTAGCACGGTGGATCAGAGGCTACCGCCATCAAATATCTGTGTGAAGCTTAGAATCCCAGCACGAGTTCATCCACGCCTAGGACCAAATGATTAATTGACCATTAATTAACGCTTGCCTTTAAAAGATATATACAGTACCATCAAAGCTCCGGTCCCATTTAAAGGAGTGATTTGTTAAACCACGGCAAATTGAATTGCTGCGGGTGGAAAGTTTGGCTCCTGTTGGTGCAGCTGAGAAGCTTGACTGCTAGGCCCCCCGACATGCTCCGGGGGCCTCGCCTGCAGACAAGGCCACTTGGACGGCAAAGTCCCGTCACTCCTCACAACACGTCCTTACCGCGGCCCGTCTGTCTGCGCCATCCCTGCTCAGGAGAGGGGACAAAAGGCCACTTAATTGCATCTCTTGCCCTTCACTGATGGAAGGATACGTCAATCACCAGGAGAGCAGACTGCAGCCCCTTTGGACATCCCTGGCCCTTGCGCTCAGCTGTGGACAAAAAAGAAAAATGAAGAGAAAGGCAAAAAGGGATGGGCTCTTCAACTGTGGCTCAGTGGGTTAGGAAACTGTGTCAATAATCCGAAGGTCACTGCATTGAATCCAAGGGTCAGCCGAGCGATTTTGCAGTCGGGCCCCTGAGGTGGGCCCCTAATGCGGGCCCCTAACCCCCACTTGCTTCAGTGGCTGTACATTGTCAAAAATGTCTGCTATTCTTGATGAACACATCGGCTAAATAAATAAAATAGGAATGTCTGTGCCCATGAAATGCACAGACTAAAGTTACTAAAGAATGGGCTAAGAATTATAGATAATAAAATCGAATGTATTTTTGTCTTTTGAATAATAAAAACATAACTAAGTAAAATAGCTCCAAACAGGCCCTTATTGTTCCATTTGGATATTTGTGCCTATAGCGATTGTATAGTGGTGTATAAATTATCTGTGTCTCCTCTTCGCAATACGACATTAAGATCTCACACATGTACAAAGAATCGGCTGAGGACAAAGATGGACCTTTAATGATTTCATAGCTT
>JAODUD010000050.1:1001253-1014172 GCA_026784285.1 Stomatorhinus walkeri | reverse complement strand
AGGCCCTTATTGTTCCATTTGGATATTTGTGCCTATAGCGATTGTATAGTGGTGTATAAATTATCTGTGTCTCCTCTGCGCAATGTCTATATTCTGAGCAAGGCGTTTATGACTATATTAAGATCTTCAGGTACATGCAAATACGACATTAAGATCTCACACATGTACAAAGAATCGGCTGAGGACAAAGATGGACCTTTAATGATTTCATAGCTTTAATGAAAACATTTTAAATAAATGGTGACCTTGTACTGTATATTTTGAACAAACAGTTTTGTGGTTCACTTTGATGGGACATCTACATGGTGCCTGGATGGTGTCAGTGAAACAGGCCAGAAAAAACCTTAGATCAGCACGGCCCAAATTGCCCTCTATTAAATGAAGGATTGAACAGTGTCATAGTGCTGCCTATCCTGTTTGTTTGACAAATGTCTGTCTGTCAGCGACAGTGTATAGTGTCGTACATCACAATCCTATCCCTTTGCAGTTAGGTTGAAATTTTCATAGCCCTGTATAATGTTCCCGCCCACAATAAAGTTAATCCAACTTACCTTCCAAGATATACGGCATTGGGAGTGAAAAAAAATCAATAACCTTTTCTGTAGCTAACATTCTCATTTTAGCGATAGCACGTACGCAGGGTCCTGTTAAACGCCACCATACGGAAGTGAGGCGGCCTGACTCACTTAATAGCATTTCTTTATTAGTCTGCGCTCAAGATAGGCTGTTGTCACCTCCGTTTCATTGATGGTCTCATTGCTCTGTTATGGGAAATTGACCCAAGGCATTCTACCCTTCTAAATGGTTTTATAAGTACAATAAAATATCTGCATTTAGACTGAGTTTTAAATGGGTTACACCTGATGGAAAGTCAACAAACTATAAATAAGAGGCCTTTGTCTCCGGAGCGGCCTTTACGGTATTTATATTTCCATTCGGAGGGTCGGGGCTGCTCATAGCGTCAGCATTTTCCATTGCTAAATTCTGCGTCCGTTCCAGATCTCTGCATATAATATTTGTGTGGCGCTATTTACTCGGATTAATGATGTCACACTGCAGGGCTTTTTGATAATAATTTTTTCATTATGTACTCCAGGAGCACCGTGTTTTATGACACTGGTTTTAATTTTCTGTTTTTTTTTCCCCCCCCTTCTTCTTTTCGTTTTGAACCGTGGAAATGAGAGTCACCGCTGCCCCTTTGTTCATTAGACCAGCTGCCTTGCGTGTCTCAGGCCTTTAATTACCTCCCATTAGGGCCACTGGTATTTTTTTCATGCTGCTGGGAGGAATGTGGCCGCGTCGGGCCTTTTCACGCGCATTCCCGGCATTCTGTGGGCTGTCGCCATGGCGCGCCCGATTAGCCGATCGCGCACCCGACCTATCTGTCAATATTGGCGTCAGCCGTCGCCTGCATGGCTCCTGGCATTCAATCAGCGCTGCGCCTGCAAATCATTCTCTGAATGGATGCTGTACATCAGAACACAGACACCGGACCGGACCGACATCCCAGCAACTAGTCATGGCAGGGTTATTTCCTCAGAAAAATGTTTTGTTCTGATTCACCACCATTTGCATTCGATTTAACACACCTCTGTTACAACTGCCAGGAGGACTATAATTAAGTAATATTTGCTGAATATATAAAGTGTTTTGCATTTAGTGCCTTGCTCCAGGGCCACTCTTAGCTCCTAGCACGTGTATGAATGTAATTCACAACATTTCTGGGCAGTTTGCCGCTGGATTCGTTGAAACTTAGCTACGCACTTAGCTACACAACAAAGAAATGTCAAATGAAATCATCCACGGGAATATTTTTCTGTACAATCCTGGCCCTTTTTTCTTGGACTAAACTTATCAGGCCTGTGCGTGTGTGTGTGTTTCTCTTTAAAAACATTTATTACGCTACTGTTTGTTGTGCTGCAGATTACTTTAATTATTATAATATATGCCACCAAAAGATGAAAGCGTCTAAAAAAACACTTATCAGCAGAGATTGGATATTTTTGAAAAGTCAAAGCCATTATATATAAATTGTCATGCATTTATCAGATGTTTTATTCCTAAGTGGTGTATGTTGTGTCAGATAACACAACGCAAGCAGAGGCATAAACGCAGACGGGGCTGGTTAGTTAGCAAGAATATATTACATGCCTCTACATGAACCTATCATAATCAAATACTAAGTGGAATAGGCACCTACCACATAGTCACAAATATATGAGCATGTAGTGTTTCCAAGAGAAGGGCGTAGGTTTGGTTTCAACATTGGCTGGGACCAAACCAACTCATAACCCCCCCGCTCCCCTAAACACACACGGTCCTCCCACAATATTGGCAGTGACATGTTGCTACCATCCAAACTCAAATCTACACCCTTGATGTCCAACGGCGAGTAGGTTATTGGTCAGGTTGGCAGGTCAGTGCTCAGTCAAGCTAGCTGAGGTACTACTGAAACTGAACATTTAGGTTTGTAAGTCATGTTTTATTTTGTATTACATTGAACTGTATAAAGACTTGAGCTCAAAAACGCGTCGGTGTTTGTTGGTGTAAGTCCCTTGCACATTTGCGCTAAATCTACCGTAAGTTATTAATGAAGAATTGTCATGTCAATGTGTGAATTCCTTTGTTTCCCCCGAGCGTCAAATGCGCGCACACAAATGTCATTCATCGCCAGATAGTTGGGTCTGATTGACTTGTGGTGGTAATTTATGCACCATTGTTGCTGCTCGCCACAGCGGACTCCATCTGTTCGGCGTCACCTGAGGACAGGTGATCCGTGGTCATTGTAACTCAACACGCTGCCCTGAGACAATTATGTAAAAATGCGCTCATTAGCATGTGCCCATTGACATTACATTGGATTTAAACATACAAAGCCTTTGATGATTAATTAATAGGAAAATAAGACTCACAACAGAAAAAACGTTTCTTTTATATACCTGTATTTGTGTGTGTGTGTGTTTGTTTATATATATATATATATATATAACTTGCCTACCATATGCTGTATAAATATGTGTGTGTGTGGTTGTGTGTGTGTATGACTGTACATTTATATATGTACATATTCTGAACAATTCTGTTATAGCATACTGTTGTTTTCTCTAATAGCATAGCATAAAAAGCGATATTAGTGTAAAGATATATTTAGAAACATATCTTTTGCTTCACAATACTTTTCACAACACTGTGGATTTCATAGGATTGTATGATTCATTATATAACCAAACCGTGCATTAACCTTCTCTTGGTTTAATATGATTAATGCTAATTACTGCTGGCTTGGGATTTCCACATCATATGAACAAGCTGACTGTTGCTTTCCCATTCTCATACAGGCATCTCATATAGACGCCTGAGAAAATGTCTCCCTGTTCCTTCCTCGGGTCTCAGTCTAGCGCTGCTTGACATGCAGCCTCCGTCTCACTGCTGTGTGGCTCAATTAACCCGCCGCACCTCGAAGCGGATATCCAGGAATTTATGGACTGTACTCATCAGAACAGCGGTGCTCCCAGCATGCCGTGCGGCAGAGTACCATCGCTTGATGAGAACCCAGCCAATTCTGTACCTGATACGCTTATTTTCTCGCTGGCCTTTCAAGGCCATGTTCTGTGCATGCGCGTGTGTTTTATGTTTACGTTACACTGTGGGGACCAACTGTACTGCACTGTGGTAAAAATCTATTTTTTTTGTTTGTTACATTGTGGGGGCCATTTTTTATGTCTCCACAAAGATCTGTGAATGCAGTCAAAACTCTCACATTTTGTTTGGTCACATGTTGTTGTGTGTGTGTGTCCTCTCCATCGATTCTTTTGTACTGACTGTCGTAGTAATAAAACCTAAATACAATATTAAAAACCAATAAATCATATTGTTAAAAAAACGCAACTCGTTCTAAGGCTCAGGCCGCACATTGATTTACAAAGTTAACAAGTCCTTGGAAATCTGAAAAAAAGTAAAAGTAAAAAAAAAAATCATAAATGATAAACAACAGGCTATGCGAGTAACCAACGGTCTTTGTGTCTCACAATTGTTTGCAAATATTAATTGTACCCAAATGTTGCCATTGCTTTGCTGAAAATGGTAGAATCTCACATGAATTTACACCCAAATCGTACAACTTTTGACACCACATACAAGTCTGCCACTTCCACAGTCAGCATTAGCTTTTGGGTCTTTGCTTCCATGCGTACTGTGAGGGATGCCTATTCTCAAAGGGCCGTTCAGAAGCCTCTCTGAAGTGCACTGATGTGGTCGCAGTTAATACGGAACAATGATCCTCCAACTAAAGGCCCCCCTCTTCAACGACTGACATTCCTGAAGCAAACGGGAAAGCTTAACAATTAACAGATTTTTGGTGATAATGAGTGGCAGTAATTCAATTATATTTTTATGGCGACCATCTGTTAAAAAATAATGCTGTTTCAAGTACGATGAAAGAGTACCTTGGCGGTGCGACGTCAGTGTCGCTGTCTCATCATGTTAAACACGAGCACTTAAAAGCCTACGCTTGATTGATAACGTCGCACTGCTGGCTCTTGAGTTTTTTTCTTCCCCTCTGAACTTGCGTGTACTTAAAAGTAAAAATGCAAAAAAAAAAAAATAATAAAATGACGCCTGTATGTTCTGTCACCCGGCTAGACCCCATTTAATAAGCAGAGCGGCTTCTTAACATCATGGGTGTTCCTAATAACCTCTAAATAGAAATAATCTTTGGCACCCTGCCTTCACTTTAATATAAGTCCTAAAGGCTCGACTCTGCGTGTATTAAAGTTGATTAAATCGCGGTGGATTAATCCTATCTGGGCGCCCGTGTTAAGGAGCGTGCATTGTGATTAGATTTCGGTCTTGCACTTGGGGACAGTTGTGGTTTGTGCCCCTGATTGCGCGTTTTGAGGGTGTGTTCGTCAGCTTGTGTGTGAGTGTCTGCCGTTAAATACGCGTTACAAGCCAGGGGAAAGAAGAAAACACGGAAATCATTCAATTCGGTAATCGCGCGTAAACACGTGCTATCCATTCTCCACATATTCTTGGATCTTAAAAGGCCAGCTGGCATCACCCGCCTCATCTCACTGACTGTAACAGTGATAATGTATTTGGGTCTGAATTCGGGGGGGCACTGGGTGGGAACCTTCTTTGATTTGAATGCCACTTTCATTCTGAATGCGGTCTCGTCTGGACCCTTTGAGGGAGCGCAGTTGCCAGCTGGAATTAGCGGGACGAGGTCAGGCTTTCGGTGGCGACTCGTACCTAGCGGAGGGGCGTCCCGTGTCGTTTCTTAGTTGTTTTTCACGTCCACTTTTACGTCAGATGAAATATACCAGCAAAATCGGAGTACAAAGAGGCACAGAGGATGCCCAGTGGTAAATGGCTAACAAAAAAAAAATTCAGAATGCATATGGAGAATTTTTTTTTTTGTTTTTGTATGAAAACTGTACTGATCTATGACAGTTACAACACAAGTTATTTAAAGTACCTTATACAATTTTATTTGGATAAAAAGTCGGACGTAGCTTACTCAACAATACACTGGAACAACAGAATAATGTGAATGTCTCTTCTTGTGAGAAAGGCTGGTTCTGTTACTTGAAAATGACCATTGCAATGACCATTTCAACCCATGGGGATGTGCCAATATTAATCAATTTGGAGGTATCCTGGCACTCAGACTTAATGACAGGTGATTCAAAACAACTTTGAAGGCTGATGTTTGTCTGTAAAGCCAGACAGAAAACCACAACACTGCTCTGAGTGCATATTGTTCCGGTCAGTGCACGGTGTACATCGGAAAACAAATGGCCGCCACAGTTCTTCTTTCCGCTGTGAGTATTGTGAAGGGGCTGCCTTAGAACAGACGTGACCTTTGACTACCCGTCACCGTCGTGGGTACATGGCCCTGTAGGGGGCAGCGCAGCGTGTGTGGCGCGTCACAGCCAGTGGCAGTGCCAGTGAGTATATGCTAGCCAGAGATGCCATTTTTAATATTTTTTTTCCCAGAGTGCCTGCCAACTCTTTTGCCCAAAGAATGAAAACTCAGCACTGGGGTGAGTCATTGCACCTCTGTGAAATGCTTTTCACAGCTCCGGGACACAGTTCCTGACCTGACAGCTTGGGCCTGCATGGAGGTGTGATTGCAGAGACCTCAGAAAATCAGGATCAATGGCTTACAATGAGTTTCTGCGGAGGTTTGTTTATTTAACTGCTATTTAAATCTGTACCAATTATTTGAAAGAGGAAACTTTTAGCAGTTTTGTGGGCTGTTTGCTACTCAAATGTGTAATGACATCAATTCCAGTGAATTCCTGGTCCCTTCCTGGAACCTACCTGCCTCTGTAAAACTCATGACCTTGTCCTGCGATATATACGTTCGTGGCTACCCCATCTATATAAATTGCTAGTTTAGCCTTATGCTCTTAGAGGGTGGGGTAGAGGTCAGAGTCGAAAGACAAAATTTGCACAAGCAGAAGCCCAAGATCAATAAAAAATAATATTTTACGAGGAATTCCAGACTCAAGTAGAAGTTTTGGCAAATATGAGTTCTTTGATTCAGGATATTGCTTTGCTTGGCAGCAGCTACACAAATCAAACAATTGTAATACCCCATAACTGGACTGCCTGGTGTATCTGTGGTGATCAACAAAACAGTGTTAGCTCATTTATAAATATTTATGGAGTTTACGGTCCATTTTAAAGTGGTCTGAAATAGAAATACCTACTCCTTTGTTTATACGAACCAGGCGCAGCATCTTGACCTTATTTTAATCTGAATAATTATCAGTGCATTTCACTTACCAACTGTGAGGAACTTAAAAATACATATATTAAGCAAATGAATAATTTAAAAGTAGTTTAATTTACTCACTCATTAGAATTTTAAGAATATGTTTCACTGTTTATAAAAAACGCCTTTCCCAGATTTGTGATATTTACCATAATCCCCTTACTAAACGTGCTACTCAACATCAGCCTCAAAATGTACGAAAGACAAGTGTTTTGGTATCGTAACTCATAATACCAAAAACATAAGAAACGTAGCCGTTCACTTTGACTGTTGAAGCTGTATTTCCTCTGTGCTGTTCAGTGGTTTTTACTGGAAGCCGACATGCGACGTGGCTGTTAATTTCACTCTAACCTGTTATGGTATTTTCCTGGAATATGTTTTTATAATAGATCAACATCTCATAGAATAAAACTGGCCTTTGAAAATGAAAAACACTGGGGCACCCTTGCAGGACGGCCGTTTTGTCGAACGTTAGGAATGTTATTTTTTTTCTGTAATCACAGGGTGAACAAGGCTCAATCCACCCCGAAAATTAATGCTTAAAAAGCTTGAGGAATTTACTAACGGAACTGCATGCATATGAGTAGATATGGATCAGCATATATTGGCTTCAAAGTGGACCCTTACTGGTATTTATTATTATGAAACAATGCAGCGTAACAATTACAAAACATTTCCTGGGAGTTACTTCTGAATTATTGCCAATGCGATATATCTGAAACACCTCAAAGAACACGGAATGACTTTAGTAGAAGGATTGGTGTTGAAATAGAGTAGGAAATGACCAACAGTGACCTGAGATTATAAAAAAAAAGTATAAGAATTATTATCTTGGTTTCCTTCATAATGTGCAATAGAAAAAGGATATCACCCGTTGACAAATGACTTTTTAAATAAAAATGGCTACATTATTCAAAGATTTGGTAAATGTCTTCTGCAATCACGTTATCAAAATATATAGAGAATACAAAATGTCTGTTTAGATTATAGTTTTTTTCTTGAAAAGAAAGTATCTCACACAGTCAAAACTGCTGGGAAACAATTTAGGCAGTACGTGATGCTGTGTAACAGATGAAATCACACCGCGTAGCGTCTGACAAAGCAATTTAGCGCTGAGTAATTAGCGTGTATGTAAACACTGCCGATGATCCATACGCGAGCCAAATTAACCCTTTGGGTCATTCTGGGGAGTCAGAGCTGGGAGTCTGTGAAGCGTGGCACACAGGATGTGCCCCACGTCACGGAAGCAGGGTAACGCGCCGTGACAGGTGACACAGCCGGAGGTAAAGTGGTAAGAAGCAGAGTCAGTTAGGATTTGTCTTAAATATAACCCCAAGCCACCCCTGCCCAGTGCTTGACAATCGCAGTGATCCCTGAAGAAATGTCAATATGTTACTGGGAGAAACCATTGAGTCAACTGGAAGGGGGGGGGGGACAAAAAGAGAAAAAAGGACGCATAGAAAGGACCATCAAGGCCGTTTGGAAATTGTATTATGATAATACATAAAGCTATCATCTACAATGCAGATACCTCCATAATGCATTGTAATGGTCAGTATAAGAATAAATAAAGCATTACAAAATGCTGGTAGTCATAAGGCATTATAGCACTGATAATAACACTTCATAAGCTCCAATGAAGCTCTCTTCTATAATGCACTATAGATACCCTGATGATGCATTATGCAGGATGCTTTGTGAAGCATGATGGAGGTATATATAGTACATTATAGATCAGAGTTTCATAAAGCATTCATAATACATAATGCATAATACACATGGTTATAATTTGTGATGGTTTAAAAAAATATTTGTAGCCATGTTTATAATGCTTTATGAATACATTTTAATGTGCTAGGGATGTGTTCATAGATACTTATAGACCTGGCATACATAGATATTGTTACCATTATAATGTAATGTCTCTTCATATAATAAAATGTCTCTTCATATAATAAAAAACTAAAAATGAAAGTGTATCTATCACAGCTGTGCCCAACTAAGAATGTGACCTTGTGGTAAGACCCTACAGAAAGGAACTCACACAGAGTTAGTGGCTGATCATTTGTATCTGTGACAGCCTTTAGTCAATGCCTGGCTGCCTTTCCGTTCTATTTCCTTCAGACAAGTTACACCATATCTTTTATATTTAGTATCTGATGTACAATTCAAGTGCATCTCGCCGGTATTTGTGGAATAGAATGTCTTGCTTTTCTAGACAGTTTTATGCCGCTTCAATTTATCTTGCATAGTGAACTAAAGCCTAAAATAAAGCTAAATTCTCTGCTGGACAGTTTAACAAAACAAGTCTGTTTCCAGACTTAGTATGAACTTTGTAACTGTGCATATGAAGAAGCAAATGAAATCATATGGTTTGCATCCATTTAGACCCTCAGGTCACATGCAAAGTTTGCCAAACAATTAATGACCTCATAAAAGTGTACCTTTAAGCGGTACCGTTTTTCACTCTCATAATTCAAACTTTAAACTGCACTTACTGCAAACTCTTCTGATCTCTGTGGGTTTATAATATCCAGGAGTGATTCCACAATGTCTGTGGACATGACAGTGTTGTTTACAATGCTAGTGTGCTACACAAAATCATTCCATTCACCTTTTGCCTTAATCAAGGCTTGTTCAGGCTTGTTTTCATAACCACTGAAGTTCATATTTTCATGTTAATCTTAATCACTGGCATGATCTATGGAAAATATGAACTTAAATTGGCCACTGGGTAACCTGAAACAAGACTTCAGACATCATCATTACTTTTTTGAGGCTATAGCAGATTTACATTGTTGGCAGTCTTGAAAGGATTTTGAATAATATTTTTATTGTTCATACATTTTGTATGCATTTTTTGCTTTGCGGTAAGCTGTCACACTAGGAAACAGGTCAGTCTACAATGTAGCGTAGATTTTATGCACCATCACTATAAACTCAAGCATCCTGATAGTGAACAGAATGTAAGCGTCATGAACTCAGGCCTTGCTGACTGGATCAGCGGCGAACCGACGCTCGGTTGAATCAGCATCACAGAGTCCTCTCCGTAGATTCTGTTTAGCACTTTATATGTGATATTGCGAACAGGTCTAATTCCACAGATTTTCACATTGCTAAGTACACATTAAGTACCAGTCCAGGCTTGTCTTGAGGTCAGAATCCCAGACTATAGTTTTCATCCGCTCAGCTTCCAAGACCACAAATATTTTTGTATCTGTCAGTCTCAGCAAGGGGAAGCATGCAAAAAAAGTAGGCTTATTATTATTATTAGCTTGTGTGTACTGTCCGCAGTAACCTACAAGCCAACCTTGAGCGAATGGCCTCTAGCTATGGGGAGAATTCCTTACGCGCGGCGGTCAGCGCTAACTGCGAGAGATGGCCAGTGAGGAATGTGAGAAACCGTTGTGATTAGTGGCCCCGCGCTGAACATTTTCACGGTTCTTCACGACCTCGTTGATATATGGCTCTCATCTGCAACCCCTAAAGAAACTCCAAACGGCCGAGACACGGAATGAATTGTTGCGGAGGAGCAGTTCATCATAAGGAGTTTCACTTCATTCAGTACCATGTGGCCATTCAATCCTGATGCTTTTGCACTGCACAGTGACGGTGTCTTGCATTTAGAACACTGTGTGCAAGCTAAATTAGACTGCTCTCAGATTCAGAATTTCACGAGCTTTATTTCTGTTCATTGATTTGTTGCAGGGTCAATTCCTAAAAGAACAGTCTTCAAATAATCAGTCTTTGCACTGGTCGTTAAGAAAGAAATGTCTCAGAATAGTACGCCTTTCTTTTTTCGTTTACCCTTCAGAATGTCCTCAGATTACAATCTTTCCTTTTTGGACAGTGCGTGTCTATTTTTCATTTCTGAGAGATAAGTAAGACGAATGAATGGTTCCTTTCTGAAACATTCTTGTCCAGTTATAATCTGCCCACATCTGTGACGGAACGTAGGAATACTGCTTTGATAGAACACCTGAAACGTTCACCCCCCTTCTTAAATAATACATTTCCGACAAGTGAATTATACAGTCAGGCTTGTTTCTGTCATTTTCCTACAGCAGCAACAAGCAACCTTCTGAAAGAAATGCCATTTAATACGAATCAGAATCTGAATCAACTGTATTTGCCAAGTACTCTACATCGCCATGGAGAATATGTCATTGGTTAATTTGTAACACGGCATTTTCTCAGTTGCCAATATATAGTTAAATTACAGTAATAAATGTCGTTAAAGGCAAGAAGATAAAACAGAACCGGACTCAATCTGAATATGAATTTGAATTATAGGTTGAGTTTTGGGAAGATTTGGATTGGGGAGATGTCCAAGATTTCCCGGGGAAACTATATATATATATATTTCATATAAATGTTATGTACCTTAAAAGGCTTTTTGGCTAGTAACACAAAAGGCACAAAAACATAATCTTTTAAATATGCATATTTTTATATTATATTTCTAACGTAAGTAATACACTAAATTGATAAGGCACAAATAAAAATAACACCAAAGTATAAACATCAGCAGTTTCATATTTTTGGAAGTTGTTGTCTATGGATTTAACTGTTATTCTTGATGCAGGGCGAATTCGTGAGAACCGTCTATAGACAATAACTGTCGTGTTATAAATTACCTTCGTCGTCCCTCCCCCGCTGTGACACCGCGTCCGCCTCCATGACTTGTTTTACTTTGCAGCACCTGATTAAACACTTTCATCATGGGAAAAGCAAAGCTGCGCTCTCACGTGTTTCATCACGTGTGTATCAGTCCCGGGGAGCCGCAGCGTTTCACGGTGACGCCGCTAACCCCGCGTCTCACAGCTAACCGCGCTCATTCCTTCACTTTAATTATTATAAACTCTCGTACGGTGAATTTGGCCGCCTGCTTCTCTCCTCCCTTTCCCCTGCCTAACTCATTCCCCAGCAGTAGGACAAACTCGTTTATTTCATCCCCTGCACCTGGCAGGCCTCGCGAGCCTTTCCTCCGTCTCACTGCACGCAAGACGCCGCAAATAACTCCTTAATTGCGGTGTGATATTTCCATATGTATAGATGTGCGGCACTAACATGTCAGTTAGCGGTTCAATAAAATGAGGGCGCCTGGTTTCTCAAACTTTTGACTTGAAGCCTCATATAATCCTTATAAGCCAAAGGAGAAAGTCAATATGATGTTCAACTAAAACTGATGTACTGTTATAGCACAAGTATAATTATAAGAAATGGACCTGGATTACTACCAGGGCCATCGTTAGGCCAGAAATGTTACCCCCCAAATAAACGTGTATTTATTGGCTGAAGTCATTAATATTTTTTATAGTATATATGTTTGCCACCCCCTCCCCCAGTAAAGTCTCAGCCCCCTATCCATTCATCTCCACTGGCAACTACAGAAAATTCTTATTTGGTCGTAATGTATGTGATTATAACTGCTACAGAATCAATATTACTGTGGAAGGTGGCCTGTTTGTCATTCCAGACAGCGATGCTGCAGTAAGCGTCTTGTATCGCTTTGCAAAACCACTGTACACTAGTATACAAAAGTTGTTGTTCGGGCTGCAATTATGTCACTCTGGGATATGTGACATTTTTCGGTACAGTACACCGGATCAAAGCTGTTGACATTCAGGAAAATAATGTTTTTTTTTTTTTTGCTCCAGCAATTTGTGGAAGGGTGTTTGTTTCCTTTGACAGCTGTTTTTTTGTTTATCAAGACTCAGTGACAATAACGTCCCAGTGGATTTTCTGTCCAATTTAACAAAACTTCACTTTCAGATTCATTCTTTTAGGATTCCAGTGAAATTATAAAATGTCTAATTTGTAACCCATTTTTATTTTTAAATGAACTGTGTTCATTCCATCCATCCATCCATCCATCCATCTTCCAATCTCTTATCATCAGCAGGGTCATGTGATGTCATTATATTTATTTGTAAATACAAAAGTCAATAGGTGTTATTCTTATAAAATCCTACGCTGCGTATTCCTGTGCCTGGGAGTCTCTTGTTTAGCCAACCTTGCAAGTTGTTAAGAGGACACAAATCTCTGATGTTCGAGCTAAAAAAAACAGGAATTTATTTATACAAATGTTTTTTAAAATAAGTCACATGGTTTTTATTAGCTTGCTGTATAAACCCC
>JAODUD010000050.1:970778-983944 GCA_026784285.1 Stomatorhinus walkeri | reverse complement strand
CCGGGATCAGGGGTGCCTACGCCTCAGCTACGGTCTACTGACACTCCGGGATCAGGGGTGCCTACGCCTCAGCTACGATCTACTGACACTCCGGGATCAGGGATGCCTACGCCTCAGCTACGGTCTACATACACCCACATAAGGCAATTGGATTATATGTTGTCAGAAGATGTTGATTATGGTGCTGATACTGTCACCAGACATTGTAATGAGCTTTGTACCATTATGAGACTTCCTCTAAATATTAGTAAGAAATTAAATGAATAATTCTGAAATGGTTTGGTGCACCATTCTGGGTTACTCCTTGGCTTATGGCTACAGGTTCTGGGACAGGCTCCAGAGCCCTGTGATTCCACATAGGACCAGCGTGTAGAGGATGGATGGATGGATGGAAGGTGGGATGTATAGATAACAACACTATTGGGTGAAATTATGTGTGAAATCATATAATGAGACCTTAAAGATCTTTGCTTTGTATACAGAATAATGATAACAGGATGGAACACCATTCCAGAAGCCAGAATTAAAAAACACAGTGAACGCTTTATAAAGAGGATATTTAGAGGGCCGAAGTCCAGACTCTTCTCAGTTACGCTTCTCTGTTAGCAGAAAGATTAGCATAGCACATGTTTAGTTTACATGTCTAGCGCTAAGGAAAGTAACGAGGTCTGAAATAAATTGTTTTGATTTGGACTCATCACTGCATTACTGGCTTGTTGACATAACTCCAGTTATAGCATAGACTCCTAATGAATGATTGTAATTAGTTTTGCAGTTCGCAGAATGTCCCTGTTGAAAGTTTTATGGTGCTGAATGCAAAACGAGGCATTTGCAGGCTGCTCCGACTCTCACGTCCCGTCCCCCACGTCTATATGAGGCACTTCCTTCCCTGCTGTCTTGGTATACTATCCACGAAATGCTGTTATGGACCTGAAACTTGATATTTTTTTATAACCCTTTATTGAATATCATTGAATGTTAAAACCAGCTCATCTTCCGTCTTGACAATCAGTTACATGACTTTTTAGTACTGCTGCAACACAGTATTTAAATATAGCTTAAAACGCTAAATTCTAGAGTTCCTCACCTTATATTCTCATTTAGGGGCATTTTGTGTATTACAGCACCTATACTGATGTAATCATTTCTAATACTGCTGTGTCAGCTGTCTATAATGCCCGCAAGCTCTATGTAAGATTTCTAGATCTGCTGTTGGGATATGTGTCTTTACAATTAGTGCAAACAAAGAACCCATAGTGCTTCACTGACACTTAATTCCCAGTCATAATTGGCAGGTTACTTGGCTTAACTGCTGAAACCTTGGCAGTTTGCAAGTCTAATAAAAATCATTTGGGTTTCTATTTTGTCATCCATAATTGATGATAGATGAGGCTGAGAGGCAGGGCAAAAATACATAAATAAGTAATCGGTGTTTCTATTAATAACGTAGTTTTTTCCAGTTTTTAAGGCACTTACGTTATGTGTCTTAGATTCAGGTACATTGTGGCTGAGATTTCATGAGGCCTGTGGCTGATTTGTAACCTTATTTATTCATTTTGACAATGAAACAATTTCTTTTACGACAGTCAGGTGGACAAATCAAAAACGATATATTGAAGAGGAACTATGTGTTCCACCTGACCTTATAAATGTCAGGTCTACAGTCAATGTGTCTGTCCAATTGTCCAGTATGTGAAGATTATAAAGCAGGACCAAAGATAAATTGGCAATGAATATATTCAGATTTATGACGTTTTTGGTGCTTGCTGTCCTTTTTGGGGAAGTGTACTGGGGAAATTAACCAGATGTCTCGCTGACCTCGGCCCTTGGTAATGCTCAAAGTTGTGGAGAAACATTTTACAAACGTTTTAGCGGGCTCTAATAAAAATGATTTAGTCACACATTAGAATCATCGAGACGCTCATTGGGAATCATTCCATGTTATCCTGCACACTCATGCGTACACTCAAAGCACACAAACATGCACACATGCGCACACACACACACACACACGTATATATGCACACACACCCATACATTTGCACACGTACACACATACACACACTTTCACATTCACACACATACACATAGAACACGCACACACATAGACACGCATGTACGCATGCACACACGCACACACAAGAGAGCCCAGGGCATTTGTGCCCTATTTTATTCCTCTCTCTCCCCGTCTGGGTGTGTGTGTGTGTGTGTCTGTGTGTGACTTCCATTCATTCTTCTGCAGATACTGGTGCGGCGATATCCATACTGGCACAAGCGTATTCCCTGTCATAATGGTACCATTGGTTTCTGAGTATGTATACTTTCTGTGTATGTATACTTTCTGTGCGTGTACCTGGATCTTATTGTTCAGATGCAGCAGCTGGTGTGATGACAATGTCCAGCAGCAAGATGCAGAAGCTGTCATTTTGTTACTCTTTCCTTTTTGTTCTGCTTTTTAAGTTGTCATGTATTATTTTTCTTTCCCTGTTTTTCCTCTATGTCTGACCCCCCCTTTTGTTGATTTTTTATTATTCATTTATCCATGTATTTATTTATTTATTTGTTTGTTTGTTTGTTTTTTACTTATTTATTCTTCTGTCTCTCTCCTTTCTTCCTCTATCTTCATCTCCTATTTCAGTTAACTTTCCCTGTCGGCTCCAGCTTTGTGGCACAATAATCTAAAATGGTTAATAAAGAGTATACCTCAAGTAACAAGAGGAGCTTAATCCGAAGCTCCACTTGGCAGAATAAAAGTGTCTGCACAATAAAGCACCGAGACCTGCTCGCTAAACTGCCAGATACGACAAGGGGGGAAAAAATAAAGAATCATCGAGACATAATAGTTGGGGGCATATCCATGTTTTCCCCTCACATATGTTTTGTTTAGTTTCAATTCAATTCAATTCGATTTAATTCAATTCATCATTATTGTCATTATTGAACAGAGATACACATATAAGAAGTATCAATAACAAAATTGTTTTTTTTTCCTCTAATCTTGGTATGGAGCTCTTCTGCACTCCTCTACCTAGTGCATTCATCAAATGGGTATGGATGTGGCCTTGTACATGTGCCCAACGCAGGCAGATTAAAAATTAAGACTGTCAGATTATCATTTGAAGATTTCACCGCTAGGCCTCTGAGCAAGGCCCTAAACCCCAAATGCTCTGAGAACCGACTGGCCCTGCTTTCTGAAATGTATGTTACTTTGGCCAGAGGTGCCTGCTGAAAAAATAAACATAAATGTAAAGCACAATCTGCATTCATATTTACAGCCTAGAGGAACCCAGATATCTTTCTCGATTTCAGTGCTCAAATCCATTTACAGTTGTTATACATTCATAAATTTTGCACTTAGCGAAATGAAATAAATCCAGAACAACAAAAACAGTGCCAACGAATATCTTTACAGATGAAAATTCTGGAAATGGTGCTGATACATATATTTTTGTTCGAAGTATTGTTTGTTCGAACCCAATGTTTTGCTTGCCGCCTTTTTCGGTAACACATGCGGTGTGAAAATATTTCTTCTTGCAAGCTGTGTCCCGTTCGCCAACTCCCGTATGACTTCTAAGGCCTTTTTGCTTGATTGCTGCCCTGTCCCAAGCCAAACACTGGAATAACTTCAAGTCAAGCCATGTGAAAGCAGAGTATAAAGTGTGTAATTATACTGACAAAGGACTGAGCATGTGCAATTAGCTCTGCTCGAGTATGCCCAGAATATGCCGAGTCAATTGAATTGTCAGTCTCATCGATGACATTTCCACAGCTGGGGCTACAGGACTCCCCAAGTCCTACATGCGTCTTGCTCATAATCGTGTACTTACATGAGAGGAACTTCTCCAGAAAACATGACTCTGTTTTCCAGCTACAGGGTTGCTGTTTCAAAAAGTATTATTAATACTGAAAAATTAATTCCTTAGAACTTAGGGATTTATCATCGTCAAAGTCCAGGACAGCTATTATACATTTTTTTGTATTTTTATGGTTGACTAATTAAAATTTCATTAGCATCTGAAACAGTTTTCATTTGTGAAATTAAGTCTTTCAGACTTTTTTATTAGAGGTGGACAGATCAGGTCCCGAAAGTAAAAAAACAAGACCAATCAGATGAAGATTTTCTTTCACCCAATCAGTTGAGTACTCTGTGACTATGACTCTTTATACTGAACTGTAATGTGGATATACGTAGCAGTATAGTGCAGTGTATAGTATATAGTGCAGTCGAGCATCTATCATCCTGTGCATTATATATGCAAATGCAAACTAAACTATACTATGTGAGGGAGTACGTGGAAATTATAACCCATCCCTTTGCTTTTACATTCTTCAGATAAAGGCATCATGTAAAATATTAATCTTATATAACTATATTCATGGAATCTTTTAATGTGTCTTTGCATTTATGTATTCGACGGTGTAGCTACAATATGGAAACACTTTTCCCTAACAGAAAATTTTCTATGGTTTTTCAGCCCTTTAACATACAGCTATTTAAACTGGTTTGTAGCATATGATGAACATTCACGGTATTTACATAAATCATATTTACGGACTAAACTGAATGCATGAAATCAGCAGATCACTGCATCCTTTGCATGAAGTGGAATCTTGGGATGTGTTCAGGACCACAGGTGGTCGGTGTGTAGTTCTGGAGAGCCAATATATGTGTGCAGAGGTCTGCTGAAGGCCTTTTAGATGACACGCCACATCTGATCTGCAATATTTGTCAGGACTATAAAATCCAAGTCTCGGACAATACCCTCAATAACTTTAACTTTTTTAATGTCCAGAAATATATCTGGTCCCTGTGTTAAATGTAGGTAAACTTTTGATCTGGAAATGATGTAATGATGTCACTATGGGTCACTGAACTGAATGGGGGGGGGGGGATGGATGGTGCCATAAAGTCATGTCCACTAATCTGTCCATTTTTGAAAAACTCAGATATTACAGCCTGCTGCTTATTTCTTATGATGTCAAAGGCACTTCACCTCACCATAGTTTTTTTTGCTTCACAATGCCTGTTGACATTTGGCTAATGCTGTCGATGACGTAATACTGAATATTCAGTCTAAAAATTGAGTTGATTTCAGTTCAGATCACAACACTCAGCAAGTAACTGATATCATTGACCTCTTCTGCATTTTTGTCTTAAAAAACATGGATATAGTTCAGGTTTTCACAAAAAAGTTTCATTGGTTTGCGTTAAATCGTTAGTAGGTTTTTTTTTTCCGTGACTGTCCATCGATACTTTCTCACTGATGCTCCAGAAGTCGCCCCGGCGTGGGCTTAGGTGAACGCCCCAGTTCTGCAATCCATGAATGTCACCCTTTATTAGGTAGAGCACACGATAATGGCTACCAGGAACAGACATTAGCAGACGTCGCCAACAAAAGACTTCACTTCCTTTTCTAAAGAAGCCTATCGAAATGAAGGAAATGAAAATTCTCAGTACCATCGCAGTTCAATAGTGACCGAGCAGGTGAAAATAATTACGTTATTTTTTTTAATGTTCGGAGGTACAGTGTAGGCCAGTGCTGCTGGGACAATTTTAATGTTTCGTCCGTAATGGTTAATAAGTTAAGAGAAGCGATCTTCAGTTTGGCACCGGGAAAGTCCTCCGGTTGGAGAAAAGAATGACTCTTCTCACAGGGAAAAAAGTAAACTGAAATCTGTGCTATAGTGAATTTTGAATGCAGAAAACTTTCCGGTTTAATGAAACACAGTGTATGAGTCTCATTTGTTGCTGATCATTGGTATTTAAGTTAGCAAACACAGGAACAAAAAGTGTGTCCCTTATTTATGGTATTAACATAAAAGATGAGATTTTATGAGAGTTTATCATATATTTTCATTTTGGCTGTATAAGTAAATCGGTCCCCAGATTTGTGTTAGCAGTAAATTATATGAAGTATATGCAATTATAATAAAGGATTATGGCCTAACAGTGCATATTGACTTGCAGTTATTATAATCAATAACAATAAATTATAATCTGGATTCATGTAAAATAAAGGAGAGGTATTGTCAGATTTAATTACATTAATATTTTTTAACAAATATAGTCTAATTATGTTAAAAAATAAACATTTGATACATTTTGCATATTACACTTCCAGGGTTGAAAATTACAAAAATGTGAGTCACATTGTTTGCTGGAATATTCCATTGTTCCCTCTTAGTGTACCTGCCCTACCTATTGTTCCACAGCGTAACACAGTAAAATGTTCAGGAAAAGATGGGAATAGTGCTTGTGCTCCTAATCAGCTGCAGCTGTTGGCGTCATGCATTCCCAACATAATCCCGAGGTGACTGTAAACCAAATAATTACTGTTACGTTTTGACATTAAGGTGCAGTCCTCCTAATGACCCAAAGAATTAAACTTAATCTTGCAAGAGAAAAGAATTCACTTTCTTTACTCGACTTTTACTTAGCACAGCTGGGGGGGGGATGAAGCCGTTTTTTTTTTTCAAAGATCAATGGAATTTGATTGGAGACTGCGTGCTTAATTGCTTCCAGAATGTTTGTCTGAAAAGCTAGACTGTGTATCACACGCACTGGGAGCCGATGCCAAAGGCTCTTCAATGTAATATTTGCCGTAGACATTTCTCGTGCTTATTTAGACACACCCTATAAGTAATTTGTTTCTAGTATCAACAAGCATCTAAATAATTATTCATTATCCGGAGCTGAAAACAGTGGCTCCACAACAAACCAAACAGAACTATTGAAAGATACAGAAATGTACGATCTATGAGTTCTGCGTGCATTTCAGTTGAATGCGAAATAATTCTCAAGTTTTTCTCAGGGCGTGCATGAAATAATGCTCAATTTATCACATCTGCTCAGTTTCAGCAAGGTCTTGCTTCACTGATACATTTATGTCCGGTGCATACTGAGGTATGCGCATTTATACTGTATAAACAGCACTAAGTGTAGTATTTTGAGAAATAAACCACATATCTGATGTCAGTGGTATGATTCTGAGGCCTCAGACAACTGGGTTATGTCTGGCAGGAGGTATACGGTTTATTTTTTCATCATATTATATGTTTTAAGTCATTCCTCTGGTTTCACCGCACGCTGTGTGGCGATTTTAAAACAGAAACTCTGAATCACTTGTTTTCCACGATGTTTTTATTTTCCATGGAGAGGTTTTTGGCTTCAAACGTGACTCATTAGGCCAGCGGGACAAGGTGTTAAACCACAGGTGAGACCTGACTGTTAGTTAGAGACATGCTCCTTTTTATTGCTAACAAACGGTACTGTCAACAACGCGCGGCTTCGCACACAATATTACGTCTACGCTCAAATGCTACGCATGATGGATGGCGGAGATTTTATGGATTTTTATTTTGGCCCAAACATCCATTCAGGGTCACAGAGCAGTTGTGAGAAGCCGTCAGGTGCTGGACTTTATTGGACGGCGCCTCAGCCCATCGCCGGACCCCCTCACACGCGATCGCTCACATGCTAAAGGTAATTTAATTCACTTCACATGGGCTGTGTGTTATCGGATTATGGGGGGGTCTCACAGAACCCAGGAAGCCTACCCAGACTCTGGATTGTTAAAGACACAGCTACATGCATATTCATTAAATTTAATTTTTTTGAATTAATATTTTATGGCTGTGCAATTATGAGCTTTTCATTTCTAGCTTTATTGAAGGTATGCATAATTTAAAAAGAGAACTTGGTTAAACTCTTTAATTTAAAAATATGTTTTAAAATATGTATCACGTAATGAAGTGAAGGATACATTATACTGAGAAGTACATTTCGAATTAGATTAAACTGATCAAATATAAAAGCAAGGAATAAATAGTAAACCAAATACAAGGAATTTACTATTGAATTAATTGCAAAGGATATTTACTGTGTAGAATGATAACAACAAAAAATTAAATATAAAAAGAAGACAAATTGTGAGGGTTCTTACTACATGCTTGGGAAGAGTGAAGACGGCAATAAAATTCTGGCCGGATGGTATTTTGTTATCACCGATGCTAAAGTATGTTTCTCAGAAACGCAAATTTCTCACATTGTTGGAATGCAGCGCTTGCTCGCATTTAACTGCACCCTGACATTGTGAAAACACACGTTCGGTGGATCCGTGCCACGTCGCCGCAACATAGCGAAGTGGAGCCATGGCGAGACTTAATCAAAGCTCCGCATGTAGCATTGTCACAACACTCTGGACAGGGTCGCTTTCAAAAATGGTGAGTGAACATTGGCTGAGGCTCATTTCCATGGTTACAGTACTATGGGTTGGACAGTGTTCAGGACTCAGGTTGGGATTCTTAGTGTAAAATTGAAATGTCCTTTTACCAAGGAGCAAACTGGATTCATACTTTTTATTGATGTCTCTAAATAGCCCATAGCGTGCGATTGTTTGCCCATTGCTGGGGAAGTTATTCACAGAGTAATCCATTAAAGACTGAGGTGGAAAGTCCAGGTCCAGAAAGTACAAATCCATACCAATGTTTTGTCACACTCACAGAGAACTCAACTAGTTGGTTGAAACAAAATCTTGGACTGGATTTTTATTTTCTGGACCTGAACTTTCCACCTCTGTGTTTAATGGATTACTTCTGTGAGTAACTTCCCCAACACTGTGTATGCCTTGGGAAGGTCTGGCTTCCCAACTAGGGTGTCCCACCCCCTGCCTTCCCAGGACAGGGTCCATCCTCACCATAACCCTGGAATGGATGGACAGATAGATATTTTTGTGAATGTCGGTCTTCAGAAATTAATGTTCGTTATAACTAGTCTCAAATGAATACCACAGCATTCAAGGATCACTAGCTAGATTTGACACAATATCGTTCGGAACGATGTACGTACTGTAAATGACTCAAAAGGATCCCCCACAATGAGGTAAACATATCCTCGCAGAGAAAAATCCCCCAAAGTTCCCCGACATGAAAAAGCGCCCACTTCATGGTTTTAAGCAGTAAGTCAGTAACATAATCACAGGGTTGTATAATCACAAGATTAAGCAATAGATGACAATTGTTCAGTTTGTCATTTGTTTTGAATAAGCCTCAGCATAAGGTATCGAATTAAAGTCTTCAAACACCAAATGTGTACAAAGCAATAAAAGAAATGAGGTATTCCTCCTGAGGTGTATAGCACTATAATCCGGGAATCTAATGACATTTGGTTGCAATATGGCTTTTTTTATTTGGTTGTGGATTTCTGAAGTTTTAAAGATTTAACTTTAACTTATAGAGGAGACTCATGTATACAGAAGTTCCCAAGCTTACAATGTGGTTACCTAGCCTACCTTAAACATGCTTGGAATACTTACATTAGCCTACAGTTGGGCAAAATCACTAACCCTAGCCCTATTTTATAATAAAGTGTTAAATATCTCATGTAACTTATTCAATAATCTACATCATTACCAGGGGATCGTCTGTAATTTGAATGTAGCACAAAGGTAGTAGAATGTACAGTACATGTTAAAAGACCATGTATACTGATTCAGAGAAGTTTCTAAACATTGGATGTATCAGCTCGTAAAAACCAAGGCTTCTCTTTTCTGTGGGCCTGTGTTTGGCAGTGTTGCATTTAAAGAGATCTAACATGGGTCTGGTGCTTAAACATCGATGCCCTGTTTTAGAACATGTGGTAGGATTGTATCCCACTTTTTACTTTGTGTCTGGCGCCGAAATCTTTCTTCATAACTATCAGACAATGGAATGTGAATAGGGGCCACCCTGGATTTAATATGAAACGCAAAGGCAAAATTTTGCACTCATTTTTGCTTAGACCTGAGAATAGACACAATTGTATTTGTTCATCCAAATCTATCATTTTAGACTTTATTTTATCTGGTCAAAGAAGAATCTATTACACAAATGCACAAAATCTAAATTATTCATTGAAAACAGGCTTCATTGTAAAACTGTAAAAAAATGTAAAGCCAAAAAAATGTTAAATACTATCTTGTGCTATTTTTGAAACATTTTACAAAGGGATTTGATTACTGGGAACACAAGTGCGGCCTGTTAATGTGATTGAACAAATACTATCTGATTTCCCAGATACACAGATCAACACAATCCCATCCTGATCGTCTCCAGGCCTTGTGCCCTATGCTGCCATGGATAGAATCCGCTAAACCACGGTCAGGATAAGTGGCAAGAAGCAGATGAATGGACACGCCCCAGAACTGTTCTATATTTACTTTAATATTTGGCTGGATATTACCTGCATTGTACCATTTTACTTATTGTTTTAAACATTTCCTGCCATTCCACAGAAATATTGAAAATGTCAAATAATTGCATCAGCCAGTGATGTTATGCATACCGTAAATTGAAAACAGTCATGCGTTCATAGAGAAACAAGAAAAAATATCAGATACCTTTCCATAAAACAATTCTGGCATTCGTGTTTTCTATACTGGAGCATTTTGTGAAATATGCAGTGTGAAATTTTGAGTCATATTAGTCAAACCTTTAATAAAAAGATCTCACTTTTCTGCAGAGTCTTGATTTGGCATTTTGTTTAACAATCCAGGAGAGATCTAATGAAGAAATTAGACCCCTTCATTGATTCTTTGGATTGTTGTAGATTTAATTGCTTAATCATCTTCTTCCCAGCCTTTTCAGCAGCCCTGTTTATCATCTGGTTTCAATCACATACTGAAGCGGTACTTCTTTAGCCTTAGCTAGCTAATGAAAATACACGGGCAGGACTGTTCGAAGCTTTCTGGTATGTTAATGACAGCTTTGGTTAACCAAAATGAGAACAGGACCCTATCTGTGGATTAAGTACCTTCTATTTTATCGAAACCATACACAGCGCACGTTGTACTGGCACGAGTATGGTTTTCACACTTGAACCTTCACAGGCCCGCTATCAAAAACTTTCTCGACATTTTGCCTCAAAAGTAATTACAGACAAGCCACAAACGGGTCTTTTTTAGTATGTTGCATTAGTTTGCTCTGTTCGTCTGTTCACTCCATCTAGGCCAAGGGCCCCCACTATATCAACTGTGAATGTAAAATCACGCCGGAAGAAGCTGCATCAGGTATGTAAATATTAGCCCATTTCCTGAAAGGATGCGACGGGGCATAAATTGTTCCACTGTGCAGCGAAAGTTAATATTTCTGTGTCTCGTTTGTTGTTTGGATTTATTTCTTGCAAATAAACACTGAATTTGTTCTGCTTGTTAAAAAAAACTGTCAAGGTCAAAAGAAATGAAAAAAAAAAACAAATCCAGACAATTGTATTGTGGATGAGAAGTTCTCATCGCAGTGCAGGTGGATAACGCTTGTAATACTTCCATATTGCATCCTATGCTGTGCTATAGCCATTGAACACCCAGAATGCTATATTTGAAGTGGGTAGCTCATTTTAGGCAATTTAAGTTTGTCTTGATTTTCTTTGAAAGTGATTAACCCTTTAATGTTCAGTGGGAGCATTTTGAGTTTGTCATGACCTGTACAGGATGGGGTCCTAATATTCCTAATGGGTACACGTTAGGATGACTGAATTGATGTTTCGTGTTATATCAGTGTTGACAAGACTACATGATTTCATTATTATATGGACCCTGTCTTGGATCCACTTTAGCGCTACTGAGACTCTTGATACATTTAGCTAAAAAAAGAAGTAAATATTCTTTATATTTAACCTAAAAAAAAAACCACTGACTTTTCGACAAGAGAGTCTCCACGGTGTTGGCGTTTCATGCAGGAGAGCGTAAGTCAGTAATGGGATCGTTTGGCGAAAAAGGATCTTCCATCAGTAGACAAATCTTGAGGGGTATGGCAGGGATGTATGTGGGACTTGCTCTTTTGGTAGAGCGACGGTTCAAAATCCCAGTTGTGTACCAGCTTTGGCATTACCTACCCTGACGATGTCTTCCTTGGTCTTCAGCTTCAAATGTCCTTCTAACAGAACACATTTGTGGACATCACATGACCTCTTTCTACTGCTTATTCTGCATGCAGCCCCTCCTTGTCATACAGCTGTTAAAATAACTAAGACTCATGTTTCCAAAAAAAGACCCTGGATTCTTATTGACAGTCTGTCAGAAGGAGTCCTTTGCTAGGCAAGCCGATTGTTTATCTGTGAAAGTATGTCTGACATGTGCGTGATGCATTTTCGGTTAAACCCACAATTCCTGGCCTTAATTAGGAAATACTAATTTAGTAAGAAAATCTGCAAGGTTAATCCGAGCAAGATCAGGCGGCTGTCGAGAAATAAATTATTAAAAATGAAATGATTCACTGCAGCGTCTGAGAAATTAGGCAAGATTGCCTAGTGGTTAAAGCTGACTCAAGTCCAGAAGAATGAAGGTTTTAAAATATGAGCTAAGTCTCCGACTCCGAGCTTCCCCCTGTGGTAATACCCACCTTCCTGTGCTGAAGTCTCACCCAAGCTGCCAGGCTGGTATGAGAACGCACTGAGGCATGCTGGGTTGGTCAGGATAAGTAGTACTGCATGAGTGTGACTTCATAGAAAGTTCTGGTCTAAATCACGCAGCTGGGATTATGAGGTGTTCAGATAAATGCAACCTAATTTCGACCCACCTCACAAACGACGCAGCCAGACGCAGGGTTTTTGCGGGCCAGCACGCATGCCAGGTCGTCGCATGTGAAGGTGCATGAAGGGGACGAGATAATCCGCGCGACCCACGAACCGGGGGCAGGGGCCTCTGGGATGTGAGGAGAATTCTGAATATCTAGTGAGTGGAGAATTCTCCCTACTGCAGGAAAACCATGCAAATCTCGCACGCAGGAGGCCGAGGCAGATGCAGGGACTCACCCGGGTGCAGTCGGAGAATTAGCCACAGCGCCACCATCTGGCTGAAAATGTGTCTTTTTTTTGTGAATGAATTGCCAGCAGTGACGCGTCCACAGTGACGATCCCAAGGGGATTTCTCAGGCCTGAGCATTTTAAGCACATCTGTTCCCAGCACTTGCAATAATTCCAGCCACAAAACCTAATGGCGGCAGCTAAAATAAGATAAATCTTTTGCAGCCAGTTCAATTTATCATAGTGAAATCAAAAACATCATTTTGATATTAGCCACCCCGCTCCTCTCTGCAAAGACCACATATTTTTAAGAAGTTAAATGAAGGCAGACTGTCACAAGTGCATCGAAATACCACCCATGTATTTTGTCTACGCTAAATAGCCTCAA
>JAODUD010000050.1:958702-969466 GCA_026784285.1 Stomatorhinus walkeri | reverse complement strand
TAGGTGAGGGTAGGAACATAGATCGACTGGTAAATCGAGAGCTTTGCCTTTTGGCTCAGCTCCTTCTTCACCATGACTGCTGAAACTGCACCGATCCGCCTGTCAATCCCCCGTTCCATCCTTCCCTCGCTTGTGAACAAGACCCTGAGATACTTAAACTCCTCCACTTGGGGAGGACCCCCTTCCCAACCCAGTGACCCACGTCTGGGCAAGGGAAATCGTGGATCCAATGTTATCCTCATCATAAGGGGTCTTGTGAGTCACACTTCGTCTGGTTCCTCACCCAGCACCTGTTTGCTTTGGGTGACCCTACCAGGGGAATAAAGCCCCCGGATCGTTGGAACATGCAAACCCCTCCACCACGATAAGGTGTCGGCTCCAGAAGAGGTACAATATTATACATTTTTCTCATTTTATGCCTGATTATAAAATTATTGATTACATTGTACACCAGGTATGGAAAAACACTTATTAGAACTGAAGGTGGATTTTGTAATTTGTTGTCGTGTAATTCCCAGACCTGTGAGGCTTCATGCAATGATGTGCGGCTAATTAATCAATATAGGGCTGAACAGATTATGCACTTGGACATATAAAGAAAATACATAGAGATATAAGGAACACGTCAACAGGGAAGGGGGGATGTTCTAGCGCAGGACAAAGTCATAGGATGGGAATGTTAATTTAGTTGGCCTGAAAAGTGCTGGATTAACTTTTCTGGGAGCCGTTCTCTGACCTGGTTCATGGCATTGGGTTGGTCCTGGTGCTGGTAGTAAGATTAACCTACTGCAGAAGGGGGGTGATGGCGGTAGAATTAGCTGATCAGGGATGGTATCATGTTCGAGGCACAAGGAAAAATGATTGGTTCTGAAAGATAACCAAGACATGATTAGTTGGTCCTGCCTACTCTGGTCACTTGGATGCACCTCCTCTACAGTCTGATTGGTTATGTCTCAGAACCAATCATCAGCCTGTGCATTACTCCACCCTTGCACCTGAGCCTTATTCCCTATCATTACATATCACTTATGTGCTCTTTGTTTTCTCTCACACCTAATAAATACGCCCAGACCCTGATGCCTGGTCCAGCTTTCAGCTGTAGCCCTTCCATGACTCAACGCCTGTTTTGTTTTTTTGTTTTTCTTCTGCCCTCAATGCTCAATCGTTCCCTCCCCAGTTCCCGTACCTCCTCACATCCCTGCTTCGCACAGCAGTGCTCGTCTCCCCCATCCAGAGCAAGTCCTCTGCGCAGTTCTGCTGACTACAAAGCACTACAGAAGTCGCTCTGTTGGTTCCCCTGAGTGGCTCTTTCAGGGAGAGCATCTGCCGCGTATGAGGGGCTGCCGTGAAACGTGGGCCGCACCGCCGGTGGCCCTACTCGGCGAGCCATTGGCAGGGCGCCCCGTTGGGCCGTGCTCTGTGGGAGTTGCATTCATCTGCAGAAAAGCGGCTTTTGCCCCAGAACATGGGAGACAAGTGGCAGACACTCAAACCATGCATTTGCGTGGGGCCTCCCAGGTTTGGAGGCCCTGTAAACCACATACTGTCACTGCACTCAATATTGTGCGCTGTGAAAACTATCGAATTATACACTGTGGTCCTGGGGGAAAATGCCACTGTATAGCTGTGTATAGATGGTATGAAAACCAATCTGACATGACTCAACTATTAAATAAACACGTTCCTTATTTAGGGGAAGTGTTCTGCTAACCAGGTAGCTTAGTGGTATTCTTATGCTACCTGCTAGCTACAAGCAGTCTGCAGTTTAGGAACAAGATCTGTTCCTTATGTCTGCCTTTAAGTCGAATTTGCAGGTTAATCAGAAAAATAACGCCATATATGATAGCAGTAATTATACATTAATACTAAAAGTAATTACGTATTGTATTGCACTGTACCTCAAGCTGCTGAAACCGCGTAATGTTTTCAGAAGCATCATAAAATAACACATTCATTTGTTATCACGACCCAGGGCCGTTGTCAGGCCTATTTTAGGGTGGCTTTTAGGATAAGTATGAGTTACCCGTAAGTCGGGTGTTTTTAATCCGGGGACTGATCGCATTTCTGTAGCTACACATATAGAGGTCAGAGCAAAGCTTGGGGTCTGAGCGCAGGGTCAGCTGTCCAGCGAGGGCCCTGGAGCAGTTTTTGGGAGGTTAGGGACACTGTTCATGGGGGCCACCAAAGGTGCGACTGCAGTCCAATCTGGTCTGAAGGCCGTTTCTCTGGATCGGTCAAGCTTCTGGTGCGACAGTTCAGCAGACGAAGGAGACTTTGATGGGGCAGCGGAATCCTCATCTTCGGGCCTGTCGTGGAAGCTGAATCGCACATGGGTCCCTTAAGACAAAACACGGCCGCCTGCAAAACCACTTCCTTTAATGGATCTCAGACATCCTTTTCAAATCTCTTATTAATGTCGCCCATGGAAAAAGACAGCAGTCAGTCTTAAAATGTGAAATAAAGATGGTCGCACACCTTCTGAGTAAACACCTAATCTATCCACCGCAATATGGTGAGACAATTTCCGTTCCCCAGAGCTTCTCCACCAAAGGATGTGAAAGGTGAAAGCAGTCTTTGATGTGTGCTTCCTGCTTCCAGTATAATCAATACTTAGCCAGGGCAATGGGCCTTTTACACTCGTGTGTTTTCCATTATAAATACTTGAGGAGGAAATGAATACATTGAATAAAACTGGATTCTGTGGGGGGGAAGAAAATGAAAGCATCGCTCCTGTCACATTCGGCATTAAACCACTTAAATTCTCATTAGCAGTTGAAATTGTACAGTTCTTTTTTGTGCGTACGTGTCCCATGGAAATTCACAGAACACCTTCCCTTGTATCTGCAAAATCCATTGTCAGCGATGCTGATGAGCTTGGTTTCTAATAGTCTTACTCAGAAATGAGTGAGTTCCATTCTGGTGACAGCAGGCAATTTTGCGGTGCAGTTGTGTCTGTCCTGCACTGTCAGCTTCCTCGTTAAAATACCCGAGAAGGGAACGAATACTGTAATTATTGAATTGTACTGTTTATTTTTACCTGTTTTGCTGTCAAATCATAAACTGTTTTTGTAGTTTATAAATGGCAATGGCTGCAGGCAATTGTCAGTTGTGCTGAACCCTACCATGTACATCTTAGATAATCCGTTAGAGGCAGTGTCTAAGATAGAAGAGATCAAACGTGGGAATAAAACCACGCAAATCGTTAAATCCGTGTTGGACTTTAGAACTAATTGCATTTGAAATATTCAACTAAAGCCAATATTAGCAATTATCAAAGACGTTTATTTTAAGCAATCAACACGCGCACCGTGCATAATTTTCTGGCGCACATGTGGAATAATAGTTGTTTATCACTGGTCGCTTGTCAGACCATGATAAAAACTGCTACCTCTATTTAAAGGACTTCAGTCGATGCACCTTCTTTTTAAGACTGACACGTAAAAATCTGCATATAATGCATTGTTATGCTGAATTACGTGCCCTTTAATTGGGGCTTTTACAATGACGTTTTTAGATTCTTACTGTTTCAGGTACTGTAAGTTAGGTATGTTTTAGTTATAGTTTATTTCTGCGTCAAATCCCATTTTATTTCTCCACCCATCTCTAATTTGGGCTAGAGAGTTTGATGTACCAGACTGGGCTTCATTGTGATTATTCTTCTAAAGCTCAGCACACTTTGTCTCATTGCTAAACGTGCGTGTTTGATGCATTAACTTCAAGAAAATCTAAAGGTGTTTTATTCCATGATGCACACACATGACTTGCGATAAATGCTTTGCCAGAAATATATTCTGCAGCGACATTTACCATAATCATTTTACGAATATCTCCGTCTGAACACCAGAACAAAGTAAATACGAAAAAAAAACTCATACTCCCAATGATAATTCCCCTTCTGTTCTTTAACAACAGTTCCTGATTTTGCCTGTTCCTTCCAGTGATATCATCGAGCATGGAGAAGCCAAGAGCAGCTGTGGAGGTGAGTAATTGACTTTCCTTACTAGAAGTCCCAAAAGGGCCAGATTATTAATGAAGATCGATTATTCCTGGGAAACAATTTCCCGACCTGACGCTTTCATTAGGCACCGTTACCTGCATAGCGATCTCATTTAATTACGAAAAGCCAGTGCGTAAAAGCACTGGATAAAGAAAGACGGCGTCGAATCGTCTCACTGCAACACGGGTGGGCTTCGCTGTACCACTGTGTCACAAACTGCTGGATGAGCCAATAAGGTGGAACGCAGCGGCGCATATAACTCTGGGTCTGAATTTGAAAAATTACTGCAGTCTGCAGTGAGAATTTCGTTCTCCAAGGAATGCATTTGGTAGCGTGTTTTGGCTACAGCCCCAGGGAATACAAAGTGTAACGGGGTTACTCTCTGGCAGCTTAAATACTGCAGGTCAGCCAGGGCCCAGACTGTTCATCTATCACACTGCGCAGAAACAGTGATAGTCGCTTCAGGTGACAACTTTCAGAGGTGGCCGACTGCAAAAATCTCCCAGAATGCAATGATATTATCAGAAGAAGCATGGGGCAAGCAGACCTTCACTAGCCATTAATTCCAGGAAGGATGTAAAGGAAAGATACATGGATAACATCGAAACCAAGTGCAGTAGAAACATCTGAAATGCGTGTAGTGCTCACACGTTTTTAGTTCCAGTGCTATATCTGATAATTCTGCATTTAGTTGATGGGCTGCAGTGTGTGATTGCTTGTGTGTGTGTGTGGGAGTCATATATATATGAAACTGAATTTTCTACAAACCTGTGACTGCAATCGAAAAACTAAAAATATCAAAAGTCTTATATTTTGTTTGGTTACCTATGTTTACAGTAAGGACTGGGTAGAGGATTCGGGTTATGCCCATACAAATGAATGGACGGTACCCACAAAAGTATGAGTACAGGTCTGTGTGTGTGTGTGTGCTCTGCAGTAGAATGGAATTTAATCCTGGGCATCCCCTACCACGTGCCCAGTGTTTACTGGGATAGACTCCAGGCTGACCATTACCCTGTACTGGATAAGCAGTTATGGAAAATGGATGGACCATTGATTAACTCAAGCTGTCATCCAAAGCAAGTGCAGATTAAGTACCTTGCTTGCGGATACGGCGGGCAAAGCCCTCTGGGGAACTGAACCAACCACCATCATTATAGTGTTGTTATACGCTGGAAAATTAACACTGTATAAAATGTTATAGAAATGGACACTTTTTTGCAGAATGGTTTAGCTAAGAGTCACTGTGGGAATTTAAGGTCTATTCCATTGCCACGCTTCCTGTGTTATTAGCGCAAAATAGGAAACGCAAGGCTATGGGTGTGTTTTATTCGGAAATAAAACAATATAACTACGAAATAAGACATAGACAACACAGCACTGCTGTGTCCATTGTCATTTACCAAAGCGAGTTACGCATCATTTACGCTAGAAACAGGGCAGTCAGTGTATATCCACACTTAACTGTTTTTGTGTTACTTTGCATTTTCATCATATGTAACACTGGTCATAACACACTTAAAAACCTTGATTTTAATCACTGTGCTGCACACCGTATCACAGCCATTGTAATTGAAATATATGGATGCTTTGGAGTAAGGTCTTATGTTACGAGTAGTAATTTGCTCTTTTTTTTCTACGGGCACAAAGCTTCTTTGTTCTAAATCTTCGGACCATGATATAATCATCATTTATATGCATCTATGCATATATAATGTAGTATATATTATATTACACATACACATATTGGATTACAAGCAGACATGCATACGAGGATATTAGTCAGGTGACTGAAAAAGTTTGAATAATGTTCCTTCACCTGGTCTTTGTTTTCTCTCTTAACATTTCGTGTGTGCATGTGTGTGTGTGTCTGTGTGTGTTCCCCACAATAATAATAAAACCTGTTATTTTCCAAGTAAATGCAATCAAAAAACGAAACCTTGTTTGGTTAATTATGAGTAAGGATAGGGTTGGGTTAGGGTTGGGTTAGGGTTAAGGTTGTCGCAGTTGGGATTAGGGTTACGCCGGCTGAAATTAATCTACTTTCCGCACAGATATGGATACCTAATCTGTGTGTTTGTGGATCTGTCCATGTTTCTTTTCCTTGCTCCATAAGCCAGGACCTTCAGAAGCTTCACTGTTCTGGTCATGCCTACAGGGAATAGTTTCATTTCTGTTCTTGCCAAAACCACATCTTTTTGGTATGTGCTGATAACAGTTTCATTTTCCCAGTTTTGCCATGTAGTACACCTTCACAAAGATTTAAAAGGTCCATAATAAAGACCAAATTCCCCGTTTCACAAGATTCTGTTTTTGAGTCGACTTTGCCATGTACTTATTCTGATAAAAGATCATTATACTCTTAATCAGACACAGTCGTGTTGAGACCCCCCCAGCTCAATAATCTGCCATGGGAAGAGATTAAGTTTGAATTAGGTTTGCTGCATGCCATGTGATCCTACAACAGATTTCGATTGGAAATTTGGATTATCGACAGGAAAAAAGGTCCGTTTTTGCAATCTTAAAGTGATCGATGTGTGGGAATCGAAGAAAGATGCATGCTGGGATGTCTTGTCACAGGCGTCGTCGAAAGCAAACTCTGATTTCCCCAAGGTCGCCATTGATGTCGGTATTTCAGGCGTATTTATAACACCGCGTGATCGCAGTGACAACCAGATCTTTGTGTGCCTCTGCCCAGACCGCATTCCTCCAACTACACGCTTAATTAAACATTCTGGCAGGCGCACAATCATAGCGCAATATGATCTTAGCGGTCCGAGTTTGTGTGCCGCTAATTAAAGTAAAGTGAATTATTCATCTGAAAATATCATGTTGGATGTGGCGCTGAAATTCAAGTATATTCGTCACTGTAACCATTTGACTATTGATCAAATTTCATGCGCACGCTGAACACAAGTTTCATGTAGTGAACATCACAAGTGTAATAAATTAAGCTATTAACATATATTCACAAGCTTCCCATGTTGGGCTCTCCCTTCCTTTGGCCCCCATGCTTCCTGTGATTGGCCCCTGGCACATTGTGACCAGGCACTGGGTAAATGGTTGGAAGATAACTTGACGGATGGATATTATTCATCCATTTAGCCTAATACACGTTTAATACATAAATACATTTTTGGTTTCACAAATATTTTAGCTGACCAATAATCTGGTACATATACTATTACAATATATATAATATAAATGTGTCTTTTTTCAATATTTCCATGTGAAAAAATATTAGGCTCAGTCATTAAATCATCGAAACAGTGAAGAGCAGGTTCTGTCCCAAAATGACACCATTGATTAAAGTTTGAAGCCAGTGACCCGCAGTCTCTTTTATTTTGCTGACCTTTATAAACCATCAATGCCACCTGGCTTTCTCTCCGACTTATATGCCGCTTGACGTACAATGAAGGAGTATGTGGCGATATTTCAGCATGCAACCTGTCACCAAGATAAACATTAATATTTAACGCATTAGTTTATGTGGATGGCGGAGCTGTTTTCAGTGAGTGCTTCTTAACTTCGAGTTACAGCTGACTTTAATAATTGCACACCCAGGATTCCAAATGGCCATTGAATAAAAACAGGAGTATGCATCTTTGTTATGGGGCATTTAGAAGGCCTATGCATCAATGTTGGAGCCTCCTGCTTTGGATTCTGCTCACAGCTCTTCTGGTAAGACCAGCGCGGGCTCCTCATGTTCCGCCCCCTTGGGATATGGACTCTGACATTATTGATTATCTGTAGGGTTCATCATAATTGGTTTCCGTGTTTGAGGAATGGAAAAAAAAAGCTTTGTCATATTTAGTTTTATCTGTCGTGTTTAAATGTCTTTCATATTTACATGCTATTTAAGCGGCTTTCTTGCACTTTGCTCAATGAGATCGTAATTCCATCTCAGTGTATGATCTGTGGCTCATATAGCTGAAGATGGCAATAAATATACTTTGTCTCGTCTCATTTACTGAATCAGTGATTTGAACTAATGCTGTGGCAAGAAGAGCACCACAGGCGTAAACGAACGTAGGACAAGTGTTCAGGTTTTATGGCTTTAACATTGTTAGAGCAAAATCCACACAGAGACACGAGCTGCTTGGGCGTTAAGGGATTAAGAAAGAAGGTGGATTCTATGATAAATGCAAAGATTTACGTCTTGCAAGTTAAATATTGCGCATGGGGGATACAAGTTGAGCACCAGAACATAAAGGACATTTGCACAAGGAGAATGAAATGAGTATTTAAATTAATTCATGCTGGATTCTGAGAAAATGTAAGTGGCATTTTACCTACATTTTCAGTACTTCTCTTGAAGCCCGTTCCTCTGCAGATGAATAACAGGATAATTATGGTCCCTTTTTTTGTTCTGACACCCGACAAAACAAGAACCTTGATGTAACCTTGTTCAGAAATTACCTTTCAGTGCCCTTTTTGGCTCCCTGCTGTTTTTTTTCCACTAAGCTGGAGGGGCGATGGATGATTGCGTATTAAACATTGCGGTAGTTCCGGGCGTCTCAAACGGACGAGGCTGCGCGCGAGGCTTCCGTGTGATGCTGTTGCTGCAAGTTTTGCTGCTACCCAACTACACCTGGTGGCATAAAAATTAATAAATAAACGGTCTGCAAGAAATGAACTGGATAATTGGTAACATGAATCTAAGGGTTTCATGCAGCAGGTCACAGCAGGTAGAATCTGGACGATGGAATTATAATTATATCTACGATGGTATGTGTCTCATTGTTACTGCTTGTGCATTCTCCATACAAATATCAACCAAAGCATATTTTCCGAGGCAACACTTAATTAAAACTAGCGCTGGCACACTCTCATTAGTCTGTTGTGATTCAGAACCAGGCTATTACATTGTAATCAGTTCAATCTGTATTTGAATTTGGATTTTAAAAAAAATTCTGATTGATTTCAGTCATAACTCACCCCTAATCCACGTTATTAAGGGGCAGACAATTACTGCAGAAGGACAATTACTGCAGATATTGTGGAAACGCCGGACGCCGCCACCTCCAGGAGGGTCGTTTTTCATTAACGCTTTGCATTTTCAATGCGGGGCCAGAAAATTGCAATAGGTTTTAAATCATTTTGCAGCTGTCCAGTGTGTCATCGTTTGCATTTTCTGGAGCCCCTGGTATTTAACACACTTTTGCCACAACATATTGGCATAAAATAGCCAATCAATTGATAGCGATAATTTGCAAAGGCACAGCCGTATCGCAAAGCAGAGTGCCTCAGTGGGGAGCGGCATTGCTTCGGACCATCGGAGTTGAGGGTTCGAATCTCTTTGTGAGGAATTTGCATGGTCCCCCTGTGATTCATGAGTTTCCTCCCAGGCCAAAGACATGCAGTTTGCTCATGGGAGTTTTATGTACCCAAAAATGTTCTGAGGGCAGAAGGAAAAATGCAGGATTCAGAAAGATAACCAATCAGATTATAGAGGAGGCGGAACCAGGACATCAGATTGATTGGTCCTGCTTCCTTTGGTTGGTTGGATCCACCATCTCTAAAATCTGATTGGTGATCTCTCAGAACCAATCATTTTTGTGTAAATAAAACTCCCATGAACAAGCAGTTTGGATCTTTTGTGTTTCTGAATTGCCATACGATTTTGTGTATGTGCCCTCTGCTGAAATGGTCTCTGGTCTAGGCTGTGCCCTTTTGTGCCAGCAATTGGCTGATGAAAATAAGTATTTAGAACAAGGGTGGGCAATCTTATCCACAAAGGGCTGCTGTGTATGCGGGTTTCGCTGCAGCTCCTTAATTAGATTACTAATTAGAGGACTGATTGGCTGAAGAGTCCTCACACCTGGGTTTGAACAGCTGAGGTAATGGTTATCCCAAAATCCTGCATATACACCAGCCCTTTGTGGATAAGATTGGCCACTGCTGATTTAGAACATTGGTGGGACACCAGATCCTCAATCTTATAGCATAGAAACCCTTCATCCATGTCAAGATGACATTATTATTTAAGTTGTGTCGTGTATGTAAAAAAGTATAATAATTTATAGAATCTTGCATCACAAACACTGATTGCAACCCAAAAAGGAGTAAAACTAAACTGTCGCCTCGAGCAGCTGTTAGTGTCCTATTTTTATAACTCTGCTCAGAAATGTTCAATCTTTCCTCCACAGAAGGAAATAAATGATGGATGTGTGAGTTAAATCCGCCAAGCGATCCATCTGTGGGAGGTGAGGCTGTCAGTCAGCTTGAGAAGTCAGAAACAGAACCTGTTTCACAAAACAAGGGTGCAAGAAACAAGACTGGGGGTATTAAAAATTTGATGTCCTGCATTAGACTCCGGGCGATGCTCAGCAAATTCCCAGACACTTCAAAGAGGCAAGAAGGTAACAGTGAAGAATTCATGAGCAAAAGGTGATTTAAAAAAAAAAAAAGTTTGTTTTCAATGTAATGCGATTTAATCAAGCTCTTCCATTATTTTGTTAAATGCATATGTCAGCCTAAAGCGCGGGCAGGTGGCTGCCTCAGTGGGACATGTTATCCGCTCAGCAGTGACGGTATAGGGGTTTAAAGCTCCGTGTTGTGTATGGAGTCTGCATGTCCTCCTATGTTTGCCCAGGTTTCCTGCTGTAGGCTGGAAGCATACAGCCATGAAAATTGTTGTCATTAAAATGGTTGTTATATTTGTGTGTGTGTGTGTGTGCATGTTTAGGTGAGCGGGTATACCTATCCTTATGGGGACACAATGTCCCCATAATGGGATAAATATCTGTTTTTTTTCCCTTATGGGG
>JAODUD010000050.1:939423-950855 GCA_026784285.1 Stomatorhinus walkeri | reverse complement strand
ATATATAACAAAATGTGTGTCTGTGTGTGTATATATAGAAGTATAAATATGTTACATTTCTACTAATAAATTGTGTACCGTAATGAACAGTTATGAGGTAGCCCAGTCTGATGTATGTTTGTTCGGTTAAATTAAGTCATAGAATAAAAAATAAAAAAAAAAACAGCTAATATAGGACATGGTGTATTTTCTTTGAGTAGCACCGGTGCTAGCTGGCCAATGTGACCATGTGACTTAAATAAAGACAATAAAAATTTGATCAGTAAAGAAAATTATGCAAGGAGTTTAGAATGTACCGTAAGCAGATTCATGCCCACTCACATGAAACCAAACAATCACAAAGTCACCTGCAGCCACGGTGATGAATGAGGCAATGGCATTTCAGCTATGGTATCTGAGACACGAAAGGTGATGTTGGGGGGGGGGGCGGTGGTCGGACAGTCAGAAGCAACTGATTGTCTGTTTGGTGGACAGGGGAGCGTCTAGAGCAGTATTGATTTTTCCCACAATGCTGTCTTTAGCGCAGACACCCCAGCCCACAGTGTGCCAACCGCCACCCCCATCCACACCTTCCAATACCAGACAAATCACACACACCCCCAGGCTCTCAAGCTAGCCTTTCATTTGTAACATGCGGCCGTGCATATATAATATGTCAACACGCTTTCAGATTGTCCACGGCGTGTTTACCAAAGCTGCGTCGGCTGACTCGGCTACAACTGCACGATCATTCCGAAATAATCCCGAGACTGTTCAGAAATTCCCATTCGCAGAAATGAATTTTTAAACTTTTACAGTATATTACTTCTGCATTACACTTCAGTACACAAAGCATGACATAATATTAAATAGAATGTTTATCTATATTACTATTGTACTATTTTTGATTGTGGAGATATTTATTTAGGGAAAACAGCTCTTTAAAAATGTAGTCATGGAGTTGATTTGTGTTCAAATCCATGATAAACAAACAAACAAATAATAATTTTTAAAAATCAGAATCATTGCCTTACTAAGTGGCATAAAAATCAATGAAGGGTCTATTATCATAATGTGCATAAAAATAAGAATTACTGATGTGTAAATGGCCATAGCACTTCCATTGCACACTGAATTATTCTTTTTAGGAGTTAACAGCCCTTCTATACCCTACATAGCTCAAAAACAGCCACATTTCCTAGGCAGGCCTAAGAAACATGTGGTTTGGATTTTGGGATCTTCCTGTGTCACCTGGATAAGAGTTTGGAGAAGGGATGAATTGATATTAGACTGTATAAATAACAATAAAAGTTTTACATTTTCATGATATAACGCTGGTGTAGCTCAACACTGAGACTAAGCGAACGGCAAATTCCACCCTGTTTTATGCTCCACCCTGATAACAGAGGGCAGCCCTGGTGGAGGTCACCGTCATTAAGAAATGATTATTATCTCAACGGGATTACAAAGGCTAATTACATGTCATACCCATTCTCCTCACAGAGAAAAGCTGGTCTTTCCTCTAAAGCTTTGACCTTCTGCACAAGTGCAACTAATATACTGTTTTAAACGGTCTCTTAATATTTAAAATTTACAGCACCATATTCAGCGGAACAAACAGCTCCCTCCTTACGCTCTGTGAGTTTACAAATATACAGTATACATATACACACACACTGACCTTTAGCAGTGTCATTTCATCTCTGTTACTTTGATCAACTCTTTTCATCTCAGTTCATCACGGACAAGAGGTTCTCTGGCAGCTTGAAAGGTTTTATAATGCATGGATGCCTTATAATAAAATAATTTGTAAGACTCCTGTTTAAAAGTTGACGTAATTTGGGTCACTATGATAGCAGGCTCAAATGAACGGTACGTGAAATTCTGGCTGAAAACGTACCATAAATCGAATTGTAAAGAATAAAACAGGCAGTATAGTTGAATAGTTACGATTTGGTCACAGTGCACTCTTCACTGTGTTAACACGGCCACATGTGGTGCAATATTGGTGCAATCAGGGCTCATTAAGTTGTCCCCAGCTGTGATAATTCTCATTAGGTTTATCCCATTCAATTTTACATTATTTTCTCCCATATTTTGGATCTTTGGGGTCATGTAAGCCACAATTACACAGACATTAACCCCAACATGCATTTCCCGGCTAATGGCTGAAGAGGTAAATCTGACATTCAATTAAGACAAAGAAAAATTGCATGTTTGGGAAAAAACTCAAGGCGTTTAAATAATTGCGCTCGCCAGCATTTTTAAGCTAAAAAACTATAAAACAAACTTAACCTTTTCCAAGGAATTAAACAATTATAAAAAGTAGAGTGTATATAATTTCATATAACAAAAACACAGTATGTATAGTGTTCTGCAAAAAAAAAAAAAACTGCTTAACCTTTATATGAAAACAGTAATATCTGATGGTGTTAGATTGTTGGTACATATCACATTGCTTATAGTAGAATGGGGAGTTTTCTGTCTTGACAACACTGAGTCCTGGAAACCGAACTGTAAGCTGAAGCCTGCATTTCTATCTGAAAAAAATGCTGTAAACAGATACACTCATTAAAGCCTGGTTCCACTATCAAGGCAGACGACACATTTTATGTCTCTAGGAAAAGATTTCTAATTATGTACAAGTCATAATGCAAAAATGTGTATATCATGTATTTGTCATGTTACAGATATGAAAATTTAAGAATCCTTGGTTTTACACAGCATAGGCATTACGATCAACAGTGGTGCAATGATGGTAACAGGTTAGGGAGGGTTATCTAATGTGTTGCTGTCAGTGTTGTTCTACAGGAAGGATAATCCGATAGTGTGGGGTTTCGTAGGTTACCATTTTCCATTTACATCAAACAAAAACAGACATTCCGGAATGTCCCATTGCACTCTATGGTACACACCCCTGAGAAACCAAACAAGGCTTATCCTCTTGCAAATCCATAATGCTTGCAAAACAATCTTGCAGAAACCACTCAGTCTTTCAGTCACTTGCAAAGCCTGACATGATTATTCTCAGCACTTACACAGACATAGTGAGGAAATAAAGTGGGTTACAAACAGCTAACTTTGGCATTTGTTACATCGATCAGAATGGCAAATAAAATGTAAACACAAAGTATATGTTAATTGAATTGAATTGATTGAATTGAATATCTCTATTGTTATGGGGCATGGGTGCCACCAATCAATATAAAACAGTGAGTTAAGTGCACAAAAACATATTTACGCATGAAGCATTATCAATTTTTATTATACTTTAAAATTTGTATTATCCTTTATCGTCACATTAGAATGATAGTAGGCGGAACATGGCTAATAATGTGAGTTATGCAATAATGAACTGCTGAACTGAAACAGAATAAATAAACGAAATCACAATAACGTCTGCAATAACATACATGTTGATACACCAAGGGAACCCAACTCGTCAATTCGATAATTCTAATTAATTTGATGTTCCTCTGCTACATTGTAGCTACCCACTTGGCGTGCTCATTGGCATTCGCAGTGGCAGCCCAGCTGACAGTGTACCCCATCCTTACCATTAGTCTCCTAAATCATCCGTCTCCGCAGAAAGAGCAGAAGTCATGATGAAACAGCATCTCCGAATGATTTACAAGCCCGGGACGTGTTTATCTAAGGGGATACTCTGTATACACGCTGAAACATTCACCTTAGATAAGAACGCAAGCAATACTTAATTCAGCTAGGGAAAAAGACTGCTCTTCAAGAACAATGATGTTAACCAAACAAAAATTTTGATCATCGCTTTTTAATCTGCAAAGAAAAATGTGCAGTTAAGTTAAAATATAGGCCTGCTATGAGAAAAATCCCACGTCATTGATAAAGATCAAGTAATTGTTTTGTATTAACAGTAACAGAAACATAACAGAAAACACCAAGCTGGGTAAAAAATATATACAACTGTAAAAAAGAATGAAATACTATTTGGTTCATATGGTTCATACTCTAGGACATAAGTTAGGGAAATTAGAGAAGCAGTCCATACTGTGCTTAACTGGAAGTTCAATTTTCTGAGGTGCAACTCGAGCCACATCAAGTGAGATACCACTCTGGGAAGGTCAGGCTGAAATCCCCCTCCCCCCCTGCTTCCCCAGCATGCCTCACTCCGCAGGTGGGTATTAGCTCTAGAAAACCCAGTTGAACAGGATCAAAGATTAAAGGCAGGCCATCGCAATTCAGTAATCCACTTGAGCAAGAAATTGCTTCGCGTTCTATTCGGCTTTCACGCAGAAATATGAGCTCTGTGCCTTGGAATATAAAAATTAAGCCCTTGTTTGACTTTGACTGCATAACAAATGTTCTAACTAAATGAATATTTTGGGAATTTTAGCCCCATCCCCCTCGGGCAACTTGATTTTGCTTTACCCTGGGGGGTAAGGCATGGGGTAAATTTGACATCTCACAGTATTCCCCCTTTTTTATTGGGTGGAGGTCATTAGTGCAAGAGGTGCCTCTGCCCTTGGGACATATACTCTCTTTGTGATGAGCCATAAACAAAGAGTTGGCCCTTTGACAAAAGAGCCACATTAGTGATGCAGGGCAGACTGACCTGAAATGTCGGCAACAAACACCAACTGCTTATAATATGTGAGCTGGTGTTAATGTGCTATATTCATAAACATGATCCCAATTAAAAATGTCCCGGCAGAACAGGCGGTATTTAAATAATTCTATCTCTGCCTTATTAGCTTATTTTCAAAGATCCCTTTTACTAATTTCATTAAAACTCTAAACATGTTCTGCACAAGGAAATACTGCGGAGAACTCATTACCGTACCTTGTGCAAGATAGTTTGAAATTATTTTGTATCTTAAGCCTAAATGTGTATACATGAGTGTATATGTTCATTGTTAATTAATGCATAGTAATTTTTCAAACTACACTGTATTTGCGTACATTGCTTGATTATTAAAAACGGAGGATTAATTCCGTAATTATAATAATATAAAGCCTTAGCCCTAAATTCACTGATATGCATTCACATGTTTAAGTCAGCATGACTTTCCCAGCTGTGATATTTTATTTTTAGTGGACGGGGGACGTCAATCCGAGTCAGTCTTCTGCAGATTTCAAAACATGCACCCCAACTTGTCGGTGCCCCCCTCCTCGGCTAGTAACGTCAAAGGCCCCCTGCTCCCAGTGCAGATCCAAAGAAGGCAGAAGGCACGGCTGTGAGCCGGGATTTTTGGGTGGGATTTTGGGCGGGGTTACGCTCCCTGGTATAAAGCAGGAAACCCATGTAGGTTCGGGGAGTTGTTTGGCTTCGGGAGGCGCCGAGTCGTGTCGTTTATCTTCGCCGCGGCGGCCGCTTAAATCAAACCATGTGAGAGAAAAAGGGGGGAAAGACGTCGGACGCATTATAAGCAGGACACCCCTATCACTGGAGAATCTGATCCATGAACTTAAAAGCAAACGCTATTACAACAGCACGGCGTTTAAAGAAGAGGATTTACAAAGCTATAAATAGCGGTATATTCATACGTATCTGTTTTAAATATTAAGTGGGTTTTTTGCATACCTGGTATGGTGTACGCTTCCTTTTTCTGTATCTTCATCCAGCCGCTCTCACCACATTGGAAAGACGAGGCTTTGATTTCGTCAATGTACTTTATTTACTAAACCACTTCTGGGATTTATTGCCATTGTTATGATTCATAGTTACACATTCATATTTCGATACGAACCAGAGTAGTTCGGTGGGCAATTATAATAAAGGTGGAGCTACAGCTTTTAAATTTTTTTAAAATCCCTTCCTATACGTGCCATCAGGTGTCTTTTGGAGAAGTCTTCGGAAGCGGAGAGCAGTAATTCCCCATCTCCCTGCGAGGAGAAGCTGGGGGGGACTCGTTAGAGAGAAGTGTGACGGCGGATCGCTTGGATGTTGCAGACCTGCCCTTTCTTAGCCTTTCATAGACTTTTTGGTTTGGGTTTTAAACAGTATGGTCGTCTGACTTTCAGTGACAAGATGATGGATGTGTGAAGGGAAAATCGATATCGTGTTCCCTTGACGTCCTACGCGTAAAGGTTTCGGATGTGTGTGCGGTGCAAGACAGAAAAATAGTTAGTCGGATATAGGCACCTGGGATACCTAGACTTTGTAGAAGAACCGGTAATTTAAATTTTCTACTATATATATACATTTGTACATGTAAATGCGCGTGTCTGTTATAACTTTATGTGACTAAATTGCTGCAGTGTCAGTCAGTCAATCAGCGTGCGGCACTGAAGAATTGACTATCTGAAGCTCATGATCGGTGCCCTGAATCACGACAGCGGACCTCTTATTAGGCTGTTAGCGAGGCAATGTAATTAATTTATTCTGAACCCCATTCCATTTGGAGGAGTAATTTGAGCGATCTAAAAATCGACGATCCTGATATTTTTTTCTTATCTGGTGTTAAGTATCAGCCGTGAATTTGTGGTTTTATTTTTCATTTTTATTTTAATCAAACACCAGGAGTATCGTGATATAGCGCTTTGATTTGCCGCTGAAATGCACACGTTTGGAAGAGCGATGCTGTCTGTCGGACTGTTACTGGCCGTGCTGAGCGCGGCGGATCCCCAGCCGTGCCCGGCACCGTGCTCTTGCTCCGGAACCACGGTGGATTGTCACGGGCAAGGATTGCGCAACGTGCCGCGGAATATCCCGAGGAATACGGAGCGATTGTGAGTACATAATTAAAGCACGCTGTTCTTCCGCTCATTAGGCTGAAGTGCTACGACAAGTGAACATTATGGCATTGTTGCGGCTCCCCCTGTTTAACGAAGGGTGGGGGGTGTAGGGGAATATAGCTGTTGCGTACCATTGTTTTTTATGGCTTTCTATACTGGCAACGAAAAGCCGCATCAGTGCGGTATTTAAAAGTACCTGCAGAACACGCATTTATTTAGGAAAAGAAACATTGTCACGACTCCTTTAGTTTCGAGTATTAATAAAAAGGACTTTATTATTAATTCTTAACTACGTGCAGGACATGACATTATGACAATACAAGAACTATAACATTTCAATAATATTTCACTTATGAAATAAATATATGAACAGGCCTACATTATCCACGAATATGTTATTAAATTGCATTTAGAATTGTTCATATGCACCTCAAGATTAGTTAAAAAAGGCACCAACACTTCTGGGCGATTTTGGTCCTTCATGTCCAGGCAAGGACTGCTTTTTAAAATTATAATGTAATGGCAAGCAACATAAGCTATCGGAGACACATATTAATAAATATTCCGGAATGCAGTGAACGCTTTATTAGAGTCTCTGTTTTATTATTTATTTTTAAGAATGCACTATTAAAATGAATATTTTCCAGTTTATTAATATGTATTCTTTTTCTTTTCGTCACTAGGGATTTGAACTCAAATAACCTCACGAGAGTTACAAAGTCTGATTTTGCAGGACTGAGACATCTTAGAGTATTGTAAGTATTTTGCATACAGTTTATTTTATGTTCACAGAAGCGTGTGTATGGAGTGCACTAAGAGTTCTATGCTGGTAGTTAAATCAGCTTGTAATTTCGTAATACAGCCAGCAATTTAGATGTCACAAGTGTATGATATTGTTTATTAATTAATCAAAATGTTTTATATCAATGCAGCAAATCATAAGAATGTGCTTGTGATCACGAGTCCTGTAGTATTGTTACTGAATAATGCGTTTACTTAACAAGGGGAATTACTCAGTAGTAAACTGGTGAATTTTCATCAGGTCATGCTAAGTACTGCAGTTATGATGTTAATGTGCATGAACCCACTGGGAAATGATTAGCTTATTTACGGCGAAATAGCACACGTGTTTGTGATTGTGAGGCGCAAGGTTAATTTCTTGCATGGACTGTGCTCTTGAGGGTCCTTGATGAATTAGGGAGCGAGCTGCATGTGGGAATGGATTTTGGTCTGGATGAATTTCCTGGGCCGGACGGCGGCTTTCCCGATTCCGCTTTGCACATGTGCCCGCGAGGGGGTCGGCTGGGAGGTGCGGACCCTGTGTGGGATGAGCCCCTTTGAGTTTGGTCGAGAGGGCTGTCCAGGCACCTGGGCTGTATGGGCCACCCATCCGAAACGTCGAGTGGAAATTCACAGTCGCTCCGCTGAACTTCTGCCGCCTTCCCAGGCAACTCATGGAGAACAAGATCAGCACTATAGAGCGGGGAGCCTTCCAGGACCTGATGGAACTAGAGAGATTGTGAGTACTGCTGTTACTCGTACTTCAATATGCCTTTTTCTGTGGTTTATTTTCTCTGTTTGTGTGTCTGGAATTTACCCCTGACCTTCTTCTCTTAAGGTCAAGCGCTGTATACTTAAAAATGAGTTTATATATAACTTATCTACAATTTATATATAACCCAGCAAAATTCAGCAGCCTTTGTGATGTGCTGTTTATCCAAAGGGAGTTTTAATGTTACAGAGTGGCAGATCTATGAATTGATGATTTCACATTGAATTTATTTGACATATATAGACAGTATTCAGTTTGAGAAACGTAGTCCCATAAAAATCCCAGTTGTGTCTTGGCCGTCTTCTCCTTTCAAATCTTTTAATATATGATTGAATACGAAAAGTTGCATTTCCAAAATCAGGAGTACTTTTTTTTAAATGTCAGTTGGAGGCCTATTGCAAATATGTCATAATTCTTACAAAGAGTCCTTGTGGTGAATAGCCTTTTTGTCTGCGATTGTGAGGTCTGCGTGATGTAGATGCATTTCTTACTGACAGTGAGTATATCCCCAGGGAACTATCGTCGAAGAATTTCTCAAGTTTGAGAACTCTCCCTTGCCCTCACATTTTTTCAGAATTTGTATGCAACTAAAAAAAGAGTTCCGATATCAGCATTAAAAAAATAATTCTGCTGTTGCCTGCAAAGACTCTGATCTTTCCTTTTTGTTGTGTATTACTTAAAAACAGACTGTTGTTGACCTTGAAGTTTCACTCTTTTGCCAGATCCAGTTGTGTGGAATTTCTCCACAGTTTCATAATGTGCCACAGCGTAACGTCTTGTAATTTCCATGTGGTGATTGGAAGGTTATAATACATGTAATAGAAAGTGATAGATTTTATTATGAACAAAGTTAGTTCATTGACTTGAATATAACCTTAAATATCATGGTTAGTGCAGCACAACAAAAGAGCCTTTTGCTTTACAATCATCCAAAACTTCTGTGAGCATGTTAACAGCAAGCTTGTGAAGATGATGAACGAGTCAGCCAGAAAATATTCCATTGTGTCCTAACAATCGCTAGATTAAATGTAAAAGGAACATGCACCAGGCATTTTAGGGCTACTCTTATTAGAAGTGCTATATCTTTTATAATCGTCTTCCGTAACAGAAAAGCCAAAATCCCAGCTGAAGGATTTATAGTGATGGACCCACAATGAGGAATAAAATGGTTTCCTTTAGAGACGGTCACACTGGTGAAGGCGTGACCGATTCTGTCAGGTATAGGCAGTGCTATGGATCAGCCATGCTTATCTCCTTTAATCTAAGCCGTGGCCAACAGCCACATCCAGATTTGCTCAGTGTTTTGTCGTCTTTTGGCTCAAAGCACAGTGGGAGCTTAAACTGGGAGAGAGTAGGGATGGTGATGTGCAAGAGTTGGACATTTGCACAACGTGCATTATGCTTAATTGTATTATTTTTAAATTATAGAACTTTTGTGCATCAGAGCTAGCTTTTGTGTCTGACGCAAGTCCCATGTGTGTTGTGCTTTTTCCGGTATAAATTGCCGTCTGACCAACATTTTCATCATCTTTACGGTGTGGGCAGACTGTGGTAGCGACATTCATTTAGAAAAGCCCCAAGAAGTTTAATGTGGTCTGTAATTTTGGAAGCTGGGAAAATTGTGTTTACTGGTATGCTGTTATATGGTACATTTTATATGATTTACTTCGGTGGAGAGGCAGGCTGTGGGCAAATTTAATGCAGATTAGATTATTTAGATTCATAGCGTTTTGAGCCTTATGTTGTCTCCCTTGGTTTCCTGTAATGCTTAGTGGTGTCAGCTTTGGAGCCTGAAGTTTTGGTCCTTGCACGTACATTTTGACTTCAGTATGTTATCATAAGAGTCTAGGACTTGGTCAAGTGTTCGTTATTAGTTGACCATTAATGACAGGGATACTTACAATAACTTAGTAATAGGTACGTCGTCATTATGTGGCACCACCTTGGGTTGTGGTTCGGTGATGCGCTGGCAAAAAAGCCGCAGAGAATCTTTGAACCCAGTGCGTAGTTTTTCCGAATACGTTTGGGCAAAAGTTAAACTACGAAAACTCTTTGGTTGTCGGTGCTGTAATAGGTTCGGATTAAGGGGGCGAGGATATTTTTGAAGGTATGATCTTATTCCCAGTAAACGCCTGTCTTTCCCGAACCATTTCGTCAGTCCTATGGGAGGTGGCGCCAACTCTTCGAGAAACCTGGCGGAAGCGAGTCCTCGGCCCATGGGCCTTTTAGCGGCTTCTGGGGCACCACTTTGCCACTGCTGGCTCCTTAATTATTTAATTGCTTGTTTCTTGGCAAGATTAAAAATTCAGGGCCTATGATGTAATCTGGATCCTGCAGGGAGACGGAGCAGCCAATGGGGACGTTCTTAGATATTCGAATCCGCCGTTGGCTGTGGGTGGCTTCAGTGGCCCCGTGATGGTTGGACGCAGGTTTTTGAAAAGCTGGAGCTGAAGATGAATGTCAGGGAAGGCAGAGAGGGCCGAGCAGGTGTTATATTTTCAGTTTATAGCTTATTTTGTCTGGAAATGTATAACGTACCTGGTAAATGTAATTTGAAATCCACATGTTAAAATGTGGGGGCGTCAACTAAATGTGTCTTTAATTTGTGCAGTGTTCACATTTCAGTGTTCACGCTTATAATTGTATGTTTATATAAAAAAAGAAAAACAGACTAGAAAACCAGATAGTATAATGTAGAATGGTGACAGAGTAATATAGGAAATGAGTGAAATATAACTGTTGAAACTGATAGCTGTTAATCAGCTGAGCTTTTTTTTTGGAAGGTTGCTGTAAGCACTAGGATAAAATATTTGTTTGAATACTTCGTATATTTGTAAAGTTAAAAACGGATAGCGGATGTGTTTTTAATGACTTTCCAAAGTCGTGTGTGACTGAAGGCTTATTTGCACAGCAGAGAGGCCTTTTTTCGAATTCCGTGGCAGAATGGCTGTTTGTTTTTCCCACATCTGCTTTTTTTCCCAGCCCATTGTGACCACGTTCACTAGATGCTGGCTTCTCACTTTTCGCTTAACAAGTTTGTTTTGCGCCAACATTTCTCAGTGTTAAAGTTACAGTAGCTGCCTTGCACCGCGCATGCTTGGGGTTACACGATATTTTACGGATATACATTTGTGTATATAATTTACCTGCTGTCTGTGTTATACATATTTGAGGCTACAATATATTTCAC
>JAODUD010000050.1:875380-890071 GCA_026784285.1 Stomatorhinus walkeri | reverse complement strand
ACGGTCCCTGTATGACGGCACATAAAATAATTCTTTATCCTCCACAGAGTCCACCTATATGGTCTGTTAAAACAGAGGGGATCTGGGGTGTCCCGCTCTTGGCACGTGGCTCCGTGTTCGCGCTGACAAGCTCTCTAGACCAGCAACAGATCAAGAGGTTCCTCATTAATAATAATAATAATAATAATCGTATTAATAATAATAATCCGGAGGGCTTGAATTGCTTTTTGTCTGCAGTTCCACTACTGTGTCACCGATCCCCACAACTGGGCCATCAGAGTCCCCCATTAGAAACCCACGGAGAACCTGCGGAGGAAATAACCGCATTTTTGAAGAACCATCCTCAAAGTGTTCCTTCTGCGCTCTCAAAAAAACTTCCCCTGAACCCCTTGGCGCCTCTCGACTTTTCGAGAGTGCCTACTGAAAATGGTCACTAAGATACCCCATAGTGTCTCCCCCATCAGACTAGAGGGGGGGGGAGGGCGTGATTCCTTTTCATCCTAATTGCACAAAGACGTGTAAGCTTGGGTGTCCGCTCTCATCCATTGGCTGATGAATTAACTAACTTAAGGGACCTCCCTCCCTCCGGACCGGACCGGTCCACGCTTTTCTGTGGCGAAGTTGCCATTTACACATTCTTATTAGTAATAGGATTAAGGGTGTCACAAAGGGATTTGAACAAGATAATTAGTTTACTTCTTGGCCCTCGATATATTGGGGAGAAATCTTTTCGGGGGGGAGAAAAAAAGATGGACAAAAGGGGTCGGAAAATGTGTGGGAAATGAGGCGAGCTCTTTCAGCCTGGGTCTCCGTCGACACCGAACCCGTGAAAAGCTCTTAGGCCATTAAAAAGCCCTCAGGGTCCTGCCACAGTTCCTCTCGGTGGGGCGGCTTGACTCCCCCGTTCGGGCCACCGGAGGTGAGGAAATGGGGGGGGGGGCACTCAGGCCGGGTCACGGGTACAGCTGCTGCCATTCACTCGAGTGGGCCAAGACTCTGTGGCATTGATTTAGAAGGATTAACACCCCGTTTCCGACCCAAAAAATGTGACATGTCAGTGAGCTCTCAGCAACTCTCCCCTGCCGACATGCACGCTGAAAAGTAAACAGTACTCTTGCTTATATTGAAATTATCAGTTTTTTTAAATCCCTTTGTACATTACTGCAATAATCTTTCTGTCTTTTCCATTGTAATATCAGAATCAGGATCTTTATTCATCGAGTACAAAAAGCACGAGGGATTTCTTTTGTCGCGAGTAGTGGCATGACGTCAAAAGTACAAAACGAAGACGAAAGTATGTGTTTTCTCACATGAGAACTTCTTTTTGAAACTGTGAAGGGGTGCATATTAAGAACGACTGCCCCGCCCCATCCAGCCCCACAGCATGCTTCCAGTTGGTGGATTTGTGGCTTTCTGACTGGTTCTGTCACCTGTCACAATGGTGATTGAAAGCCTTCAGCACCAATCAGAATGTTTGCTTCGCGGTCTGCTGCCTGTCCAAGTGTCCCAGTGTCCAAATGCCTTTCTGTCTCTGTGTCTGTCCTCAGTTTCTCACTTCGTTTTAGATATCAGTGACCTTGCTTAATTTTTTCTTGCCATGATTTGTATAAATTTCTCCCACTTTTGTAATGCCACTCAGGAGAAACACAGTTATATGTTAAAATGTTAATTACATACACTGTTTACGTTTATATACAGCCTATGTATACACTAGGGCTGGGCGATTAATCGTTCTTTAATTTCAATTAAAATTTTAGCTCCCAAAGATTATGGAAACAAAACAAGCGGGCGACTATGGTGCCGCATTTTGTTTCGCATCGACGCTCCTGCAGCACTCAGCTTCGGACGCGCCGTCCTTCCGCGTGCATCACTGTTTCAGCGGTTATTGCTACTCACTGTGGGTCAGAAAGGAAAAGGATCCTCACCACCAAGCAGGGGCAAGAAAAAGATGTGATTTAGTCCTTTGTCTTAAAAAAACCCTCAGAACAGTGAAAAGAAAAATCTTTAATGCATGTGACGGCAAGCTTTAGAGAGCCCTGGGTCAGGAGAGCTTAGGGCAAAATGGAAAAAAATGCTGTTTAGTTCCATTTCTCTTTTTTTTTTTAAGTAGATGTTTTTATGTAAAACAACTTTGCAGCAAACAGCTTGCTATCTGTCTGTCATTAGTAGTATTTTCCCCATCTACTTGTTTAAAGTTACTTCCTGAAAGTGTCCCGGGATGGATTATTGCTGTTGTACCCTTGACCGAAGTCACCTGAATCGCTCTACTGCGATGTGTAGGGGGAGTTTAAGCTGATAAACTTGTTACTAAGCAACAATAAGGTGTTATGATGTCATCAGAGTAGCCTGCATAGTTCACAGCTTTGCGAGTAGCATGTTAAAAGCAGAGGACCACGTGGCGGCAGATAGAAGATGGCTGTGACACAGGGCATGTTTTTTGCTGGCTGTGTTAGACATGTGAGTTGCAGTCTCCATTAAACAGCGGGATGCACTTCAGAGTTCCTGCCTGTGTTTTACGGTCCTTCCGAGGCTGGGGGGCCGGCGGCGTGATCAAAGCCGGCATTCCGGCCTCCAGCCATTCAGGCTGGGGCACTGCTGTCCTCCGGGGCTAGGCGGAAGACCCAGCGGGTGGGGGGGGGGCTGGTGGGGCTAATTGAAGCTGCTGCTTATCGGCCTCTTCATTTAGGCGAAAGGTGTGGGGTGGCACGGGAGGTCACGCCACTGGGAGCTCCAAAAACACACTGGAATTTAAGGCAGGGGTGACGCAGGGGGGTACCCGAGCTGCAGTGTGTGCTGGCTCCATCGAAATTGCATCTCTATTTCTCATCTTCAAAGAATACATGATGGCGACGCCCACTGTCTATGACCACAGAGGCAATAATAGATACATATCTGTGGCATTAACATTGCCACAAAGTATGTTGAATACTTTACTAGTATGCAGTGCATAAAAGAAGGGTGGGAAATCTTATCCGCAGAGGGCCAGTGTGTGTGCAGGTTTTTGCTATAACCTTTAGGTCAGCTGTTCAAACCCAGGTGTGAGGACTCTTCAGCCAATCAGTCCTCTAATTAGTAATCTAATTAGGGAGCTGCAGCGAGAACCCGCACACACTTCTGGATAAGATTGCCCACCCTTGGCGTAAAATAATTAGTAATTTCTCATCTATTACCCAGAGATTTGTACTAGCCTTTGTCACTGGCGGAGTAACACTTAAAGCTACTGCTTTGAGGTTTATTAGTCTCGTTTGTATAGAAATAAATTCCTTACACTGGAGTTTGGTTTTTCCCTTGAGCTCAGTATTTCTTTGATGATGATACAAGCTTAATGAAAATAAGTGCTTTTCTGAATTCTACTTTTTATTCATAACGGTTCATAAAGGCTGTACTGTGTATTTCCATTTCAATCAATCAATCAATTAATCAATCAGTCAAAATACTTCATTAATCCCTAAGGAAATTATATGGTTACAGTTGCTCCAGGACAGTAAGAAAATAGTCAACAAGTTAAAATACCAATACTAGATAATACAAGATATTACAAATTACAAATATTACAATATCTCTAATAATACAATATATAAATATTCTAATATATTACAGAAATGAACTAAAGGTAAATTTGAACGAGGTTCCCCTCTTGTCATACTTATCATACATTTTCCATATCCATATATGACAAGCACTCTGGTGTACTAGGAGTAGACAGAAATTGCCCATTTGTGAGTTTACTGTAGAATTAGTAGTTGAAATGAGGAATATGAATATTTTTTACGACAATTTTGAAAAAAATCCATCAAAGAAAGTATGTGCAGAACTGTGCTTTCTCAAGTCAACCAATATTTAACTCTACTTCGTGTTGAACAGGATGGATGTGTAGGTTTTTTTTAATTTATTAACTTAACGTTTAAAGCATGAAGTTATGGATTCTTTCTTTTGAAAGAGGACTGATTTTGTCCCATTAGTCAGACCTTTCCTGTAAGCATTATTTAGCACGTAGCTAGCTTAGCATTGTGCCGCTTCACTCGGTGGCGCCAAACCAATCATGTTAATTCACACTAAAAACCCCAGGGGTACCCATTGGTTTAACTCTCAAGTGATTAAGTGGGGGTGGACTGAGGCTTTGTGAGTTTAACTCTGTGCCCTTGACTAGTAGGTTGCTGGTTCAAATCCTGTAGCCAGTAGAGTGATGTTACCATTGGGCCCAAGATCCAGGCCTTAAATTGCCCCAGGGAGTCGCTGATCCTGCTCTCTGGTTCTCGCTTAAATATCGCTCTGGACAACAGCTTCTGCCAGATGAGTTCATGTAAAGTTATTGTTAACAGGGGTCTATTGTGTCAGAATTAAGACACGTCCTTTCCATAGCATCTTTGCCGTTTTTCATTTTGAACGAAAATTCCAGTCATACCCAATACTTGGTCATCCTTGTCCAGAATTAGGTGGATTCTAGATACTTATCAAATTACCATGATGACTGACAGCCATTAAGCAGATTATTACTGTAGCTAGTGACCCCATCTCTATACAAGTAAAATTAGGCTGGAAATGGATCACTTGATCAAATGTCCTTTGTCCGGATGCTCTCTGTCCCCATTTCAAAGTCATCTCTAGATAAGATGCCAGGGGAGCCCCTGTGAGATTGGGAGCAGGCAGATGCTGTTATCTAAGGTTCACTTGGAAAGCATGTTTCTCTCTCTCCATAGACATTGTATAGCCTGGAGCTGCAGAAGGCTGGTCTACATTAATACACATCAGCTGTTGTGACAGCTCTTTCAGATGAGGAGTGCACCAGTAAAAATTAAGGCCACTGAGTTAGCAAATTCTTACTGTGATCGTTGCAACCAAATTTCAGTAAAATGTGCAAGAAAAACAACACACTTCATGCAATCCCTGAAGGAACTGCACACATCCTTTTGTTTCCCTCATTTACGCGTTAGGGCTGTTAGAGACGTAACCTGTAGTGGTTGCTGAAACGAGTTTAGCACTTAAAATGAATCCCCCACCAGCCTCGCACAGGTCTCCAGACCGCAAAGTTTCATTTCAAATTAGGCTGAAAGAATTTATTCCGGAATACCTTCCACTTCGATTTCCGCAGCTGAGTGAGGACCTGCCAATTTTGGCAGTTTTGGCCTGAAATTAGAAACAGCTAACGCGCCTGGAAAGTCAAAATGAAAACTGTCTGCTGCACTTATGTATGGAAAAGACATTATTTTTGCTAAGATAACCCCTCTTTTTTCTGCAATTTTACCTGTTAAGATGTATAATAACAGTTGGTAGTGCTAAAGTTGGCCAAGGAGGATAGTTTTGTAGAAACACTGTGAAGATTTCCATAAAATTACAAATTACTTTGTCCAGTTCACAAATTTGTCTATCATGATGCAATATTTAATTGCATCAGTGTTGCATTATTATTATTATTATAATTATTATTATTATTATTATTATTGCTGTTTGTTGTCACTATCATGGACATATGAATAAATAACTAATCAATTAGTGAATTAGTTGATTAATCACACAATAAATTTAGCAATTATTAATGTGATTCGTTAAAAAAAATACAGTGGGGTCCAGTGAATATTGTGTGCGCCACGCGCGCACACACACACACACACACATATATATATATATATATATATATATATATATATATGCCATATCAGCCACCCTGCAATTTCAACTAAGAGAAAGAAAAAAAGTTTTTCCGCAAATTATATCCGTTTTATGAAAACAGACAGATAAATAAAATGAAAAAAATGTCATTATTTCATAAGAAAGCCCTGTCAAAACAGACAAAATAGACATCAAATTGAAGATAGAATTGAAATAAAACTGCAGTCAGTACAAATAAGTCCTGGATCTATGAATTACATATTAATGATAACATATGTGGTATTATGTATGCAGCATAATAATCTGTGTTTCTGCGGCATCTGACTCTGCATGCGGTATATTCACTATAAATACAGGCAGACTAGCGCCTGAAGAAGGGCCTCCATTTTCCTCTCTGAATTACTCTTTAAAGGCATTAGCGACATTCGAAGGTAACCACCTGGAATAGGGGTGTCTTGCTGGGCGTGCAGGGGCAAGCTTGTTCTGCCCCGCTGCGGCCAGGGGGGCGGGAGAATAGGGCAGGGGGTGCCCCAGCATCAAATCTCTTCTGTCCCCACCGGGGGAACTCATGGCGACCTGCAGTTGATGCTGTTCAATAATGTGCGCGATAGCATGGACGCCACTCGCCACATGGGGCAGTAAGCCCCCCGCCTTCCCCAGCTACCCCTTTCATTCCCCCCCGCCCACCCCTCCGGTTTCTTTGCTGTGGCCCATTCTTCTCTCCCCGTTTCTCGATGGTGGTCTCGTCTTTTCATGTTGGCTGAAATGAATAGAATCCGGAGTGGCCACTTCCTCGTCTGTTAATTCTGTATGTACAGAGGGCCTTCTTCGGGCATTAATTATTTAGGGCGACTTGGCCAAAAATACATGGGAAAAAGCACTTTAATGAAGAAGACGACTCCGAGGCTGGAAAATGTTTGGCGTCTGCGGTGTTTTTTTGGATGGAACGTAAATGTTAGGTCCCTTATTGCGTAAACATTGTGCATCAGCTGTGACATATATGGATAGCTAATTAGCCCAGATTTAGGGGAGACGTCGCTCATAATATCAGCGGGCTTAACGTTTGCCGAGATTTACCATGAAAGATGACTCGCTGCTCGTTACATTAGCATCAGAGAAATTAACCATAATTATTGCTGTACATCATGTAGTTTCCAAAATGGATTCAGTCCCAATCCTGTAACAAACACTGAATTTATCTTATCCCACGACATGACCAGCACTATGCTCTCATCTTAATTAAGGCATTGATTAATAATAACAAGTCTCATAAAATATGCGCTTGAAGACATGTGCAGGTCATGTAATCAGTAGCAAATTATGTGCGTTAATATATGTCAGACGATATTGTGAAACAGATTCGCTTAAAAATCTGCTTTGATCAGCGTGGACTCAGGCCAGATTACTGCAGGGACTAGGAACATTTATACACTCAAAATGAGTGAAACTCTCACTTTAGATAACAAATTAGGAAGACATCTGCAAGCGTCCTGCTTACTCAACAGATTCAGTGCAGCTAAGATGTTTTGTTATAGATATTCAATTAACAGAATCACAAATTCAGTTGTTTTACATATATCATTGTTGACTAATGCAATATTAGTCAACACCGATTCATTTACATGGTTCTCCCATTATACAGGTCCACCAAGTTGTAAACAAGATCCATTCCGTAGTCTGTCATTAAGTCATATTTGCAGGTAGGCCTAAGTCGGATAAGTAATAATACAATACATAATGGTAATAATGAAGGTAACTGCATGCAGTACTGCACTGTACCTCAACCCGACAAACCGCTGAAACCACGTAATGTTTTCACGAATGTCACAAAGTAGTGTGCGTGATCACTATTGCGAACCATTGTATTTACAGTACCCTGCATTTTTAATATAATAGGCTTTACGGCAGTGTGTAATCCATTTTCTGGTGAAAGGGAGGTCTGGGCATCCCTGCTTGGTCTGCTGCCCCAGCAACCCGACCCCAGATAAGGATGGATGGATGGATGGATGGATGGATAGGCTTTATGGCAGTCCTTCGGCAAGAGTTGTCTGTAAGTTAGATATTCTTAGCCTGGGGACTGTCTGTAGTTATGAGGCATGATATTTCTGATCAACACAAAAATTTCCACACCTTATACTGTGTTGCTTTTAAAATTTTTTTTCTTTTGCTATTTATGCTGGACGCACTGAACGACCCGTCAATTGGAAATAATACGCTTCCTCAATTAGAACAAAGTCGCTGTTGTCGCTCACTCCATATGCATTTTGGACTGAATGATATGCTAAGCACAAACAGGCATGTTCCACTAACCACGCTCTGTGGGGGGAAATAGATGATACGTGACAAGCCACTAGGGAGATGCTTTGACCAATTCAACATGCCACCCCCTAATTTAGCTATAGTAGGATCCTCTAAATAGGCCACTTTCAGAAACAAGGACTTGAGTAAAATGTTAGTCGCTAGTCAATATCCTGTATCTATTCTGTATCATTTTACTTTAACGGTGGGTGTTAGGGATGTCAATATTTCTGTCAGCTTTCGTCCATTTATCTTTGTTGTTATCAAATTAGTTAGCTCAAAGAAGTGTTACAATAAATGATGAAAGCTTTGTATATTTGTATATAAAACAAAATATAGTGTTAGTTTCAGCTTTAGAAACAGCTTTGTGTCTATGTGAACATAATGTGGAAAGTTGTCGAGTGCCATTTGGAACCATCAGCTGTGATTATCATTGTGATTAATTAGCTTGCATTGTTGTGGAGATGATTATCTCAACTCCATTAATGTTTCCAAATTTGTTTGTGCCAGTTTTCAGTTTATTTAATCCTCTGCATGAATCAGGGGTGCAGTGTTTTATTTCGCTTCACTGTCATAATAGATGTGTTGCTTATACTAGTAGCTGGTTTTACGGAAGTAAAACAGCATTGATTTGGTCTTTGTCACATGTTCCACTGGCCCAGGTGGAAGGTTAAAATGGCGTCTAATGACTGCCAGTTCAAGGACAGTAATCATTGATCTTTTGCCTGCTCTCTGGAAAAAGCCAGAGCAAATTAAAATATCCCTCCGTTCCGGAACAATCAATCATATCGTTCGTACTGTAGTTCTGTACATTGTAGCCAATAAACCCTCTCCCTTGATATGAGACACAGTTATTGAAGAAGACAAGGTTACAACTGTGCCGTCTTGTGAGAAAAATCTCGGGGGGGAGGGACATCAGCATGAGAATTGCTTAGGCCAGCTGGTTTCGATCCAAACCTTGACTTTTCGCCTCTGTCTTTTCACCTCTGCGAGGAAATATCTCAGAAATCAGTAGACTGTGTCACCGTTAAATTGCAAGCTGTGTTTAAAAAAAAGTTATTGTCCGATGCTCCTTCTTAATGACAGCAGTGTAGACTTCTACTGGGGGAGCAGATCAGTTAAACCTTACTCCTTTTATAGATTAAGGGTATTGCAGTAATCCTGGCACTGCCCGGAAAGATGGTCCTTCATTGCAGCTCCTTGAATCGGGATTTCACAGTATGTAGCCATTTTTAACTGGACTCATTTAGTTTTTTCAAGAGAATTCCAGTGCCTAATTTTCAAATATTTCCTTCTTAGCGTACTCTAAAATTAAGTTGGGTTTATCGTGGGCGACAGCTTGGGCTCACCGGAGGACAGGCACAATGAGGATTTGTCCCGGAATTCCGAGAACTCGCTCCCAAGCACCGGGAATCAGCTTATTAGTAATTAGCGGGTGAAAGGGCTTGAGTGATTGGTGTGGTCAGAATGCAGAAAGGGCGTGCGGGCGGGGGCATTTGCGCAGCCCGATAAAGTCGCGTGCACAAAGATGAGATTATTAGGGCCTTAGGTGAAACAATGTGGCAGGTGTCCTTCCTGGAGACGTCCCACCAGCCTGCAGCTTCTGCTCTTTCCACATTCTGTTATTGCTTCACTGATTCTTTCATCATTTTTGACTTTATGCAGATTCCATCCATTTCGATCTATATGGGTTGCACGTTTACGGAACTAGATTGGTATTTTGCTCCGCGTAGGTATCGATTTTTTAAAAACATCTCACCTTCTGTATGCAGAGCCCCCAAACCCCCAGAAACCCCCCTGGGCATGCTGGATAAATGGCAGACCACTCTTTTCTTTTAAAAAGAAGTGCAAGTTTAGAAAACTAAAAAGATTCCAGTTTATTTGTACAAATAGTGAATAAAGCTTTGTTTAATTTAATATTGATGATATTACAGCCGCCATGACTCTACTTATAACCATCTACACGATGACAGATGCAAATCAGCTTTATATGTCCACTCGTTATATCTTTTTTTTACAGGAACACGTTAACGTATTACGCTTTTTACGTTTCTGGTTCAACCTGAAATTCGCACGGCAGTGCTCTCACCTTAAATCAAGTTTCTATAAGAGCAGGTGAAGGGCCCTATTTCATTCTGAAGTCGGGAGATTTATTGTGAAGTCCAGTGCAGTCATATTCTATTTGCCAGATTACTTAAAGTGCCTGTAAAATTAAATCATGGTAACCCCCCCTATAAATTTATTACCTTGGGCTCTGAGCAGCCATGTTTCCACAGAGTTGTCATGGGGCACCTGGATGGGACTTAGCACTTTTTCCCAGACGACAGGCTTTTGCGTTAAGAGGAATACAAAGCTGACTCACTCGTACAGCTAGCTATCCCAAAATGCACTGGTGCCGGCAGACAGGCAGGCCTTCTTGTGGAAGCTGGACATGCTAACGCTTCTGTTTTCACCCTCTTCTCTTTTGACAGGGATCTGAGCGAGAACCAGATTCAAGGCATTCCCAGGAAGGCGTTCAGGGGTGCGGTTGAAATTAAGAACCTGTAAGTCTTCACTCACCTTTATTCCTTTCTGTAAGCAGCGTGTTCCAGAAGGTTATGCACATACTTCCTTGCAAAAAGGCCCTTTTTGTGTTTAAGGGCAACATACTGACAGACATTTAACTTTTACGGTGCCAATAAAATATCACGCATGCGGCTGCCGATTACACGCTGCCGTTGATTGTCGGAAAAGACAAATAAATTACCCTCTACTTTTATTGCTGTGTCACATTCAAATAACAAAATGCAGGCTGCTGTATATATTTTCTCGGCCCGCGAGTACGGCCTCATAATGCTGAAATAGATTCTGAAATCACAAAAGGTGAATAACACTTTAGCGAAATGACTGTGTGCTGCAAGCTGTCTCGGAAAGCTTTCGGTCGCTCAGCATTCTCGTAGATGGCTTTGCTGATGTCTTGTGCTCGTGGAGTAAATATTTTTGTGCGCATATGGCCCTTTTGCGGCTCTAGTGGAGAGCTGCCTTCCTAGCTGCAGCAGCCGTGCGCGTTTAATGGTCAGATCACGCTACGTCTCTCCCCCCCCCCCCTGCTGACTTCCGACAATCGCGCGGCGAGAGGCGCGTGGCGCCGTCGTCAAGGTGGACGATGGCTCGATTTCGGCAGGGGAGCGGGCAGCAGGGTCCTCTTATTGGAAGTCCGCGGCGTATTGCATTGCCGCCGAATTTGGGAGGCAGCCAATTTCCCGTTCGAGATACGCGAAAGTGTCAGGCCTCAGGTTTTCAATACACCTCAGTGTGTCACAGTGATTGGAAAGGGGATTAAAGGGGGAAAATGTATTTGCTTACAAAAGCCAACCCTGTGAGTCTAAGCCGCTTTTTTTTTTTTCACTTGGAGCTCAGAGGATGGTGCCTACAGGTGAGGAATCAGATTCTCCCCTGTGGTTAAAACCCTACTAGTCTGCCGTGGGTTTGCCTCCACGCAGAATCCTCTTCTGACATGTTCAGCTGAAAGCCAAGAAATAAAGTAAAACAAATATTATGGTAAATAAGAAAGACCAAAACACAGCTTTTAAGTAGCTGTTACTTCAATAACCGCTAAAACAATAATATTTGTGCTCTACAACTAATGATATATTCAAAGCCATCATGGAAATGTAGGCGAAAGTATACTATTGATTTTATGTAACATATCTGACAGGCTTCAGCGAGAAGCATTATTTGTTTTTGGTACCGGCAATGTAATGCATAATAAAGATGTTGCAGGCTGTTTTAAAATTCTGCATTTTATTGTTTGAACGGGACGCATAATCATTTATGTATCACAGCATTCTCCCCCCACAATTCCAATGTACTGATTCGGAAAGTGATTTCTTCTTCAGAATATGCTGCTTCGAGTTTATGACTAGTATATATTTATTATGTGTAACTGCTTCTCTAGCACAGGATACCGGCGATGACAATAAGCACAGAGCTCTAGGCAGGGACCACCTTAAACTAGAAGCTAGTTCATTGTAGGGCAATTTGGAGCCACTGATTGACCTCAACGCATGTTTTAGGACCGTGGGAGCAAATGGAGTCCCCAGCGGAACCTTCCAGAAATGCAAACTTGCAAACTCAGAGGGACATATCCAGCCCCAAATGTGAGGGTGTAGGTCTCCCACTGAACCTTCCTCGAATCCCGTGCTACAGAGTCCGTGTACGTTTCCAGGGTCATACGAGTGTGTCGGTTATAACATAAGATACAGTAGTGAGACATGATCTTCGCTATGCCAATATGCCTCCACCGCTGTGATCCGTGTCAGGTAATCTTAGATTAGCCAGTTCTCCAAGGGGATTGGGTGTCCGGGAGCAGATTAAGGATGCATTTCTGACGAGGGCCGCCTCGATTGGGATACCCCGTCCGGCTCCGGGACAGCTTATCGGGGCGGGAGAAGCGGAGCGCGGACACAGGGAGGAAGATGCGAGCGGTGTAATCCTCTTAAACGTTTTCCAGCGCACAAAACACCTGAGATAAAAGGCCTGTCCCTTTGTGTTGGGGAAATCTCCTGGAGAGAGAGGAGGGGCTCGTCTCAGTACCACAGGATGGGAGATTCTTTATTTAATCTCGGACAGTGCAGCTAAAGATCCCTGAGAAGGCAGCTCCCTTAAGTAAGGCTAGCAGGATGATTTAGCGTGCCAGAGACAGTAGTGATTTATATGTTGACAGCAGAGGGTAATGAGATATGGACAAAAGCGTTTAGTACTGCTTCTCTAAATTAAGCTGCAGACTGCATTAAGCAAATTAGGTGATATTAAAAGATTTTTTTCCCCCCTTTTTCAATTTGACATTAAACAATTTCTCTTTTGTGTTGTGTCAGGGGAACAGTTAGTGCTATTGTGGTACTTTGTGGCTCCCTGATAAATTGATCGGACGCTTAAGCGCAACCTAGAGTGGATGGAGTTTATGACAGGAAAATAAAGAGGCAATTATCTAAATTATTCTGGAAGTTAATCTTTTGAATTACACTTTTAAGCGCGGGACATTAGACACATTCTGCTGACTCGTGCTGCGGTGGCGGAATTTAGAAATCGTGAACTTTCAGCTGAAGGAGGCGATAAAATGAAAAAGATACCATTTTCAGTGAAATTGAAGATGTGTGCGACTTTGGTAAATTTCATTTAATTAGGAAAGACTGAGTCTCTTTGTTTTAGTCAAAAAATATAATTTCATTATCATTACAATACAATATGATTATTAGGGGTGTAGGAATAGGGAGGGGAGGTCCATCCCCTCCGCCACCCACACCAATAAAAGATTATGTTGTGGCCCTGATATCAAACTCTCTTCTATGCCATTGATCAATATCATTGCCATCAAAGCTGCTTTAACTGAAAGCAGTGGCATTTAAATGTGAAATACTTTAGTTCATTGTTCAAAATGGCTTTTTCACCACTGAATTAAAAGGACCCTATGACTCTTCATCTTAATTATTTATTGGCACTCAGTGTGATGTCATAATTCCAGTTGAGTAATAATTTCTCAGTTTTTCAGATTCTGTACTGAGCTTTTGGATGAATTTATTTAATTATTTTCTTGCCGGTTGCCATTTCCTGAATGCTTATTTCATGTTTTCAATATTATGTATTTAAATATATTCATCATATACATTTAATATGATGCTAGTATGGTATTTGGTATGCATGCTTATGCTTATCTTTGAAGAAAGACTTTAAAACTGCACAGAAAGATTGGATTTTATTTCAAAGGTTGAGATAATTTGATTACATATATTTGATTTAACAGTGGACATGATTGATAATAATAAGGCATTGGAATATCAATAATACAGGCATTTCAAAGGTCAGCCTTTATCTTGTTTCAGCTTTGCTTCTTTATATTGCATTTCATTTGTGCTATTATTAATGCGATGTTGGAGTACAGACACATTGAACTCTATCAAAAATAAGAATTGAGTTGCACAGTGAACGTGCCCAACGCCGTCATTAAGAACGATATTTCCTCCTCGTCCAAATTTACATACCGAACTGTCGTAAATTTCCCCGCTTGCATTAGAGTCGTCTTCCTGTGATGCTAAAGTATATATGGAGAGAGACGCATCGTCCAGGGAGGCCGTCGTGCGAATCTGGCAGTCCATCCGCGGAATAATTACCGAGAACATCTCGGAAGGCTTTAAGGGCCGGGGAAGGCTGCGCGTGTCCCGCCGAGGACAGCAGAATTAACATGCGGCTGCTTGCCCCTGATAAATGGATTCTGCCAGGTCATTGAGGGGGCTGCGTGTGACATTAAGTGATTTACAGTCCTTTAGCTTAATGAAATTGTTTCAGCGGGAGATGACGCCGAGAGCTTTAAATGGATCGCTTTCCTTGATGTAATGAACCGGCGTCCCGGGCAGCGTTTAATATAAGGTGAGGTTATTATGGGCTGGAGAACCTTTTGGAGAGGAGGCACGTTAGCTGGCCCGGGGAGATGGAGAGTATTCAGTGGGGGGCGTTTTGCCGGGGCTGGGATGGCACGATCTGGGAGCTGGATCTTGTTTGCGTGGCCCGGCTTCTGGGAACCCCCCTCCCCCGCTAACCCTTCCTACTCCTCCCTGCCCCCCCGGAAGCTCCACCACGCTGCCTCCCCCCTCAGCGCATCTCTACCCTCTCTTATGCTCCTAATCTGTTTAACAGGCAGCTGGATTACAACCAGATCAGTTGCATCGAGGACGGAGCTTTCCGAGCGCTCCGCGCCCTGGAAGTGCTGTGGGTGGGGGGGGGGGGGGGGGGGGGGGGGGGGGGGGG
>JAODUD010000050.1:846900-857855 GCA_026784285.1 Stomatorhinus walkeri | reverse complement strand
CTCTGGGTCAGAACAGTCATTAGAAACACATGCAGGCCAGGGATGGATATATACCGACAACAGAACCCAAACAGAGCTTCAAATTCACTGAAAAGAACATACTTTTCTCTCCTCCCGTCTAGTGTTCCAGTCTGAAGAGCCAAATAATACATAAACACAGCAGAATTTTCTCCCGGGATCAGTAAAGTTCATCTTATCTTACCACTGAAATTTTCCACAAGTGCTTAGATTGTAGCATGTTCTGATTTTCATTAAGATACCATACTTTTATACCAAAAATATTCTGGTAATTCAAAGAAAGGAATATTTCACTGCTGCAAATTAGGTCTCCAACTACAGCTGTAGGTAAACAAATGAGTACATCATGATACATATATATATATTTTTTTTTTTTGGAAAATGAACATAGTAAAGGATAGTAAAATTTGTCAATGTTAGATTTTACCTCTGGAATAATATGAGTGGGATGTTTATTTGTTGAAGTAGTGGAGATGCACATTGTATTCAAGGCACCAAGTGATGGAAAATTGATATAATGCACTACAATGTAAATGCGAATGTCTTAGCAATTTCTGACAGATGCCTAATTCTCAGCGCAAATCAGTCTCGTGGTTAAAAATGATTTTGTTTTTAAGAAGCAGTCCTCTGAGCCCACCATCTAAGTCAGAGATCTTTTGACTAATGGCTTCTGTCTTCCTTTATCGAGGCGTCTCAACAACAATGAGTTCACAGTTCTGGAAGCGGCCGGAATCTTCAAGAGACTCCCCCAGCTCCGCAAAATGTGAGTCGCGTCCCTGAGGACTTGGATCGATGTTCTGTCACCGTGGCTTAACGTGCTCTTTTCCCTTTCATATATTTTGAACATAATGGTATTGTGGAGGGTGGTATGGTGACTCAGTGGGTGGTACTGTTGCTCCAGGGCTATGGGTTCAATAGCTGCCCCCCCCCCCTTCCCCGCTGTGTTTATGTATGGGTACTATGGTCTCTTCCTGCAGTCCGGTATCTCTAATTTACCGGTAGTCTGTGTGAATCTGTGTGGCCTTTGACAGACTAGCGCCCCCTTCAGGTTGCTCCCTGCCTTCCTGGGCTCACTGCAGCCCTCTCGCTTCTAAGTGGTATGGAAAACAGGTATTATGACCGAGGTGATAAGAGTGACTATGCAGTAAATAAACATAAAGAAATTTGTACGGTTTAGCAAAATCAGTATTTTTGCACTAAGAGCTAATAGTTGCATTTCACCGACCAGCCGCTAAGCTACAAGCTAAGAGGCTACTGCAGCACACACCCCCCCACACGTTCATCCATTTCACCCGCTAGCACTGTGTCTCTCCTTTTCCCCTCTTGCCTTGTCATTTTTGCTGCTTTGTTAACTAAAAGGTGCCATTTAGCATAGTGTGTAATCGGCTCAGTGGGCCAATGAAAGGTCTTGGCAGCAGGGGTGTATATGGGGGCGGGGCCAAAGGGGCACTGACCCCAGCTGAAAGCTGATTGGCCCCTGGAGTGCACCCTCCCCTGTCACTCACTGATTCAGAGCCTGTCATTGGCTGATAATAAGGTTGGCCCCTCTGTATGAATCATGATCCCTCTCATGCCCCCGACAATAAAAAAAATCTTAAAATTGTCCCTGCTTGGCAGTATCGTTCAGCGGAGGGGCTACGGTTGAGCCCTTATGCTGCAACAACGGCAGTGCTCTGTCATTGGCTAGAAGGAGAAGCTCCGCCGTGCTGCTGCGTTGACGGGTGGGAGTGGGGGCGCGGGGAAATCCGAAGGCAATTTCGGTAACATCTCATCACTATGATCCCTGTTCTTGTTGCCCCCACACCCACAATGCCTTTGACGTCTTGTTTCATTAAGTATTTATTAGAGAAATCGCAATGGGAAGATTAGAGACAGTGACTCGGCTGCCCATGCCTATTAAAGCATTTTAGACGTGTGATATCCTGAAGGACCCTGGGATTCAATGCAGGAACATAGACAGTCAGGATTATTCCTGTATAATGGCAAACAAGTTCTCAATTAGGCAGGAGTTAATTGGTATCCGTACATCTTAATAATGTGTGACAGTTACAAAAAGTTTCCCATACAGCGCTGCTTTTCAAACTCCTGAAAACCACAAAGTTCTCACTGGCATCTCCTCGCTTGTCCACTAAAAGTGTGCAGATGGACAAGCCGATAAAATGTATGCAATTTTTCTATCTTTTTATCTGCTACGTAGTCGAGGCTACAGGTGTAGACAAGTGGCCAAAAAGAGCTCAGCTGACGACTGAAAAAAGGAAAAATGAGTAGTAGCGTTAAACCCACGACCAGTCATACCAAGATTATTGTTTCCTAAGATGCACATCCGGCAGATGCATATAACGGCATGTCAGAAATATCAGTAGCCTAGCACCATCAGTAGCCTAGTATAATCAGTTGCCTAGCATCATCTGTAGCCTAGCACCATCAGTAGCCTAGTATAATCAGTAGCCTAGCATAATCAGTAGCCTAGCATCATCAGTAGCTAAGCACCATCAGTTGCCTAGCATTATCAATAGCCTAGCATAATCAGTAGCCTAGCATCATCTGTAGCTAAGCACCATCAGTTGCCTAGCATTATCAATAGCCTGGCATAATCAGTAGCCTAGCATCATCTGTAGCTAAGCATTATCAATAGCCTAGCATAATCAGTAGCCTAGCACCAGCACAGCTACTGTGGCTAGCCAAGACAGCCCAGACAGTGAAGTCGAAACAACACAAAAACTAAGGTGACCACACTCAGTAGGAAAGCATTAACTATAGACAAGAGGGCACCATCAAAGAGGTGCAAATATATTGAGAAGTGTATTACAAAGGGGTTCACGTATATTGGCAGTGAAGAATTTTGCTAAATGTGCATTTTTAATTTAACATGTAGCACTGACTGCCCAGTGCTAAATGTATCATACTATGACATGCCTGTAGTCTGTATATTTGTGTATGTTGGTGTATGTGTAGAGGTTGCAAGAGCACATAGAGAAAGGATGAATATGGTGGTGGTTTTAGTGGTAATATCCCTCTATTCACACATCCACCTACCCCCTTAAAGGGCTGTCCATATAGCAATTGTTTGTATTTTATAACCATACTGCACCTCACTGAGCAAATGGTTAATAGCATAATAACAGGTGCAGAATAGTGATGCACCAGTAGCACAACTGGCATCAGGTATTGGGCCGATCCTGTGCTCATATACTCCTTTTTGTTCTCAAAAAATGTCCAAGAATACCAAGGACTGATACCACTTAATTGCAACATTTTGTTAATACTCAAAACCACAGTGTTTTGTCCTTTCTTTGCTGCCCAATCAGGTTTTGGCATCTAGTGAAAGATTCAACAGTATTGGTCTGGTTATGCCAGGTTAAGTCATTGTTATTTATACTGCCTCAAGTATTCATATTGTTACTCAGTATTGGCAAGTACACAAATGTAAGTACTCATAGTCGATAAAATAGTATTGCTGCAACCCTAGTGCAGAACCACACCTGTCAGGTAATAAGAGAGTCCGGTCCGCTGAATTATCTGACGCTTCTCCTTTAAGAAACCTGAGCAACAACAAGATCACAGACATCGAGGAGGGAACATTCGAAGGGGCATCGGGGGTCAATGAGCTAATTCTGACGAGCAACCGACTGGAAAATGTCCACTTCCGGATGCTGAAAGGACTTAATGGACTTCGAACCCTGTGAGTACATAATTAAGCATCAGGCAAATAGTCTACTGTGCCAAGTCAATGTTTATGCTAATTAATTAATAGGATCTGGTCTGTACAATATGTCTGTGTGCAGTACTGACATATTATTATTTCATTATTATTTCAATATTATATTTATTATAAATTCATGACAGACTGATGTTTTTAAAATACAATGTTTGTCTAGTTTTTATTAAAGATGTTCATAGTATTAGTTTCATTGTCGTTTGTTCTGCCATGGTAACGCTACGTGTTTTTTTTTAAAACGTGACAGTGATGAGTAGGATTTAATAACCGTGCAGTAAGCATTATACAGCTGTTTCAAAGGGTCTTACCACGTTAATCCTGAGCTTGAAGTTGGCCACGTATGCGAATATAGATTCTGAATTCTTCAGAAGCTTTACATGGAAGAGCGACTCGCTCTGTCTGCACTCGTTTAATAATGCCGTGTAATCCCCCGCACTCGCTGGAGACGTGTTTATGGGAAAGATGATCTTAACGAATGCTCTGAAAACAAACAGGGGGAGGACAATGATTCCTCCTGTCCTATCAAGCCCCCGCGCCCACCCTCGCATATCTCTGTCTCATTGTGGACGTGTCATAATGGGCTTTCTGTTCGCAGGATGTTACGGAGCAATCGGATTAGCTGCGTGAGCAACAGCAGCTTTACCGGTCTCAGCTCTGTGCGACTATTATCCCTGTATGACAACCAGATCACCAGCATGACCCCAGGAGCCTTCGACACTCTCCACTCTCTGTCCACTCTGTAAGCCTCCTCCCCTAGCACGCTCATATCTACCGCAGTCCTTATGAATCTCCCCCCCCCCCACACACACACACACAGCATCAGCGGGAAGCACAGGAGTTGGAGGAGGGGAGGTAGCCTTCTCGGTCTTTTTAGAAGATAGTGACCATAATTGGTAGTGATCCAGGCAGTGACACACCATAACTCAGGTAAATCATAATGATTCCCAGGAATCGAATTTTGCCTACGCTTCCTTGCGGCGGAGAATGGGGCCGAGGGTAATAAGCGGTAATGACACCCGTACTGCCTGGAGGAGGAGGAGCTGCGTCTCAATGACGCGCCGACAATGAGGAAACAACGGCCGCAGATCAAACCCTAATATATAGCCAGCCACAGGAGAAGTGGCACACTGAGGATTTGTCAAAGAGTTCATTAAAAGAGAGAGAAAATGTAGGCATATGCTGGGGGGGGGGTGGTGTGCGGCTCTGGAGGTTAGGACTGTGCCCGCAGTCGGGAGGTCGCTGGATCAGAATCTGCGGCTGACGGAATGATGTCTGAGCCTGGGCTCCGACTCTCGCCCCCGTGTCGCTTCGGACCAAAGCATCTGCCGAATGTGTCGCTGTTAAGTGTAAGAGCAGCCTATGTAACAGAGGTACCCAGCTGCTGAATTCAGATGGGGGCGATACCAGGAGTGCTGTGGTTCGAGAAGCACTATCGTGTCACGGAAGTGTGCGGTAGCAGTAGACCGGAGGAAACCAGGTTCACCTTAAATGTGTGCAACTCACTTTTAACACTTTTAGTAATGAAAGCATAGTGTAGTAGGATGTGATGGAGAAGTAGTTGTTGATATATGTACAAATAAACTACAGCAACTACCGTTCAGCTTTAGGTAGAACAGTTGCACCAAATATCCAGTCAGATGTAATTTTAGCATTTACCAAACTTTTATTCTGCCATTGACCTCATCTGTCTCGCTAGCCTCGATTGACCTTGTGAAACGTGGAGGCCTCTTGTTGTCTTTCACCATGGAAACTGAAAACAGGGATTAGTGTCTAGGTATGGGGTCTATTGAGACAAACAGCTGCATGGTTGTCTAGCACATGGCCTTCGCAGTACACACACGCCTGAAGTGCGCTGTGTATTCGTCTGGAGCCGTATCAGCACATGCCTTTTTTATTTTTCTGTTGCTCCGTCCTAAAGTGAAGTTGAAACTTTCACGACGGACTGAGGAAGCGGAATTTCCCAATGCCCAAATGAGTCCTCCTTGGTGCTTACGGCACGTATGACTTCGGACAGTTTCCAAAAGGCAAGACAGGCCTTCAGCACAGGGATGTATTGTAGGCCTTAAATTGGCTGCAGACCTATCTCTCATTCCTGTAGCTCTAGGTGCCTTTTCCGTCTGTCAGGGAATGAATTATTTCACTCTGTCCAATCATGCCTCATTCTTAAGAGTCTATATCCCCCTCCTTGAGTATTCTGTTATCCCTAGCATTAGCCTAGCAGCGCAATGCCTACCTTTATTAGATACATCCTAAGCTGATGACAGAGTGCGCTTTTGAATGACAGGCTCAACAACAAACAAGGTCTCCTTGCCACACGAAATGCAAAGCGTCCGTCATTTAAGCCCTTTATCTGTTTTTCTTCTTTCATTCCTGGCGGTTGCAGATAGGGCCGTCGGTAAATAATGGAAATCTCCAGAAAGTTCGGCTGAGCTGCCACGCTGTCAGCTGGGGAAAACCCATTTCTTTTTTTTCCCTTAAGTTGTCAGACCCTAGAGTCAGTGGCCTAACTGAAAGCTGCAGACTGACAAGTCAACGAAACAGTCACGTTTTGGTAAAATTCAGTAAATAAATGCAGTTTGTGTCCAATCTGAGTATTAAATTGCTTGATAATGCTTGGTACACTAGAACCAGACAGCATATCAGAATGTCTGCCTCCCTCAATTAGCTGCAAATTGCACATGCCTCAAATTTCATTGCCACAAACTCAATTTCCTGCCTGGCGTTCTTGACCTGATCTCTGAGTCCATAACAGTTAGGGATAATTCCGTTGTTAGTAATTTAGCGGTGGGATCCCATCGTTATGAAAGCCTTCTAACAAAACAGAAGCCATCAGAGTATCCCATGCCGTTTTCTTGGTGGACATTGTTCTGTGCTGAAATGGAACATGCGGTCATCTACTGAGGTGCGGAAAACCTGGGTTCAATGACCTCTGCAGGGAGTCAGCGGCGGGAGAGATAGATCTGAACGCAAACCATCACGTTTAACAAAGAAATCTACAGGCGGCCACAAGGTTATGAATGAGATCCGTTCGGTCTTTAAGCCGAATTTGTGAATAAGCCTGAGAAATAATAATGCATTGTACTGCACCTCGAGCCAACGAACCACTGAAGCCACGCAATGTTTTCACAAGCGTCACAAAGTAATAGGTATGTTCATCATTACGAACCATTTTATTAAACCCACATTTTTTATATAATTGGCTTTATGGCAGTTTGTCCATAAGTACATTCTTAGCTTGGGAACTGCCTGTACTGTATTACTTTTTGTGCATGGACTTGCACAGGTTATTTTTGGGTAATCTGATTTCGTCTGTAGTCCAAAGACATGCAGTCTAAGTTGATTTGGTTTATGAATATTATGAATAGTGTGTTTGTGTCTTGCAATGACCTATGCTGCCTGCGATATGCTGTTTGCCTCTCGTGATCCTAAAAGGCAGCTACAAGATGTTGGGATGTCGGTTTTGTTTAATTTTTGTGGCCTCGTTTTTTAATGTATTATAAAAATTTGCTAGGAATGTTTCAAACGAGCCCTACTGACAATCCTTTGACCAAACCTGTCGTACATTTTTAGGAAACTTCTTGTGGTCGTCCTGCTGTGCGCATCGAGTACAAAATCACATTGCTAATAATAAAAATACAAATAAGCACTAGGATGGTTGACAGCAGGTTAGTTTGTGAAGGTCAGTGCTGCAAAAACAGTAACATTCCTTTATCAATATGTCACGCATGTGCTTTGAAACGCTCCCTGGGTTAGCAGTGATCTACTACCTTGTGGTTCCAGAGGTTGTCATGGGATTTGAGTCCAGCAGAGCACCAGGAATAAAGTTTGATGCCCTTGATGTGCTTGCCAGGAACCTGCTGGCCAACCCCTTCAACTGCAACTGTCACCTTGCCTGGCTCGGGGACTGGCTGAGGAAGAAGAGGATCGTCACGGGTAACCCTCGCTGTCAGAGCCCCTACTTCCTCAAGGAGATCCCCATTCAAGACGTGGCCATTCAAGACTTTGCCTGCGATGATGGTAGGTGCTTGGTCAACAGAGGTCCGTTGTCCTTCATCGTTGATGGATGCCCTCAGTTTCCCTGTCTTCTGCTGGTTCTTGGGGCGAGGTGTGCGTTGAAGGCTTGAGGGTTGAGCTAATACAAACATTAGGCGGTCTGGGTTGGAGCCCAGCAAGTCATTATTGAGACATGAGTCAGAACAGGCCAGATAGTCTTAAGAATAATGGCCAGCTTTGCTTATAAACACTATTGTATGAGGTCTCTGAAGGTTTAGGTCTTCTTCCCCCACCAGGCAACAATGACAACAGCTGTTCCCCCCTGGCCCGATGCCCTTCTGAGTGTACCTGTCTGGACACGGTTGTCCGCTGCAGCAATAAAGGTCTGAAGACTCTCCCCAAGGGCATCCCCAAGGAGGTGACAGAACTGTGAGTCACTTGGCCACCTCTGAGCCTCTGGCTGCCCTAGGGCATGGGCAGCACTCGCGGATGTAGTTCACACATAGCTTTTACAGATGCATCACTTCATAGTGTAGAAATACAATTATTTCTGCAGGAAGATGTGGTCGTGGGTGGAGCAGAAGAATAATGTCATTTGAGCCAAGTGTCAAAAAGGCTTCTGTTTTTATATTACTGCTGTTGTGTAGGGTTACATGCATTACTTGATTGTGTGGCTAATTACGCCAGTAATTGATTTTTGGGATACATACCTGAAAGTTTTTAATTTAAAAGCCTGTATGAATTAGATCATGCAACACAAATATGTTGCAGCAACACTGTGATTTAAAACTGATTTATGTTTTTTTTTTTTTTTTTTTAACGAATGAGGGCAGGCCAAATTATAATTTTTTTTAAATCACAATCATCAAATATCAGAATGAAGGCTATCCTGGGGCTTGTAAAGTCATGATCTTTTCCAGAAGCGTGTTCAACACCTTTTGGCAAATTTTAACATGCCTCAAATTAAGCCTTTGAACACTAATCTCCAAACGGGAAATCACGTTCTCTGAAGGTCATAGGTTAGTTTCCGACAGCGGGCCGCATCACGCCACCTGCATTGACGCACTAAATCACTTCTGCCGATTTTAATTCTTCTCTCTTTCCCGGAGTATAGATTGCATCACTCGACTGTACTTTTCAATTATTGTATATCATCCGACGAGCCTCTTCCAAAACCATCCTGACAGTATTATGAGAAGGATTTGTCGATTAAATATGCCATGAATATTTATTCTGTTTTTAGCTGGTGTTAATTATTTGATGCTGGAGGCTGAGTGCTGGATCCTGGATGTATTTAACTCTTTAAACACGGGCATGTTTGACCCGCCTCCCTGCCCAGCCTTGATATAAAAAAATCTAATAAAGATGCTGTATTAAGGAGCATTGACCATAAAGCACGCATCAGACTCCAGTCTGCATTTTACTGTAGTTTTCACAGGATGTATGTATGTTTACATATCAGATATTACCTCACTCTTTCACATTGGGGTCATATAAAAATACCCACGCAGTTGGTAAAATAATATACACTAATATTGTGACCTTAGAATGATGACTTTACTTTTGGGGTATGTGTGATATTATTTATTTTGGTTCCAGTATAAATATTCATCCGCAGCGCTGGAAATGTGGAATTTCTTTAATGTGGAAATAACCCTGGCTTTCTGTTTTGCCGGTAGGTATCTGGATGGGAACCAGTTCACCCAGGTTCCAAAGGAACTGTCTAATTACAAGCATTTAACACTCATGTAGGTGGCTTTCATGCTTGAGCGTTTCCCTGTCCTGTCTCCTCTTCTGTGTGCGCGAGAGATCAACACGGATGGCACCTGTTGGCAGGGGCACCGTCATTAGCTGCTGTTGAAAAATATGCTGTTAATTGCCCTTTTGAAATCAGAGCAGAAGCAAAAGTCGCTCATAAACTCGTGAAGGAAAACGTGCATGAAATCTAGAATGAAAAATGTCTTCAAAATGGCATTAAGTAAAATTATTCTTATATAAAAATTATATTTGCTTATATCCTGTTCTGTTTCATTTATCTAAATGTGTGCATTTAGTAGCGTTTTGAAATTAAATTAAATTAAAATTAAAATTACAGTTGTTGCAGTTTCTTTATGATTCTGATTCTGTTCTACCTAAAGCTGTCAGTTATTATAGACAGCAAATTATTGAATAACCAAGAATGTGATTGTGACAGCAAAGGCTTCCTGTGTATCGGCATGTTGCTCCTGTGGATCCGATCGTCAGCATGATCAGCGAAGTACTAATTTCTCTAACCGTGACCCGTATTTTTTGTCTCGTCTCTGTCACTGTTGTTTTCCAGTGATTTAAGTAACAACCAGATCAGCACTTTGTCCACCGAGAGCTTCAGTAATATGTCTGAGCTGCTTACGCTGTGAGTCTGGCTACTTCACCGTACTGCTGCCGTATCTAAACGCACACTGTCCGACGCGTTTGCTGTTCAAGCATCGATGCGCCTGTTTGTAAACGTGGCGTTGACGTGACAATAGAAGCCGATGAAAGAATTGCTTAGAGCTGCTGTTTTTAATCTTCTGTTTCTGTCTCTCTTTTTGCCTCCCCCTGAAGAATCTTAAGCTACAACCGGCTGAGATGTATACCTGCGAAAGCCTTCGACGGCTTGAGATCTCTTCGACTCCTGTGAGTTTCCTCGCTGCCCCGGCGTATGCCAGTGTGCTGTCACCAGCTAGCTTGATGTCTGTTTTGGGCTCAGTCATGGGCGTCATTGTAGTTTAGCTGTCAAGCCTCATGATTTCCAAACCAGAGATGATCAAGATGGACCTATCGAGTCCATCAACAGTTTTGACTCATCTGATGTGGTTCAAAATATTATTATGGCACAGAAGGGGTTGTGTTTTCGGCCTTCGCAAAAGACGGTGTGCATGTGAAGCTTGCCAAAGGAGATGCTAGCAGCATGAATTCAGACTGCCATTTCATATTTACCTTTGTGTCAATGACAGCATTAGCGCTGCCGGGAAGGTTCTGGAATCCGCTGAGAGCCCTAACACATTCTGTTCCACCTGCAGGTCTCTTCATGGCAATGACATCGCAGTGATCCCAGAGGGGGCCTTTCAAGACCTATCCTCATTGTCACATCTGTAAGTCCACCCTCTATCCACCCTTCAGAGCGAATGAGGCGCAGGGAATTTGGACAGCTGGATGCGTTTTGCTGAAAAACAGATTCTTATAGGGTGGGGGGGGGGGGATTTCT
>JAODUD010000050.1:821435-840191 GCA_026784285.1 Stomatorhinus walkeri | reverse complement strand
ACACACAACCAGCATCCCAACACATGCCCAAAAGCAACAGCCGATTAAGACAGTGTGTGTCCGTGAGCACCTGTGTGCACAATCCCGGGACTCTCAATCGCTGATGATTTAATAAAATGGCGGAAACCCGAAATGGGTGGGCATAAATTTTGCTTAGCGTAGATACTTTTAGCTTAGCGGCTATTGATGAATGAGAGTCTAACCAAGGCAATTAATACCGTGAAAAGGCCCAGAGCCTCACTGAGACTCACGAGCAAGACTTAAGAAAATGAAAAGGAAGGTCGCTGGGTGCATGTGCCTATATTTTGCGATTTGAGGATCTGGTGGAGGACTGTGAGAGCTTCCTCGTGTAGCATCTCCCTCTCTGTCACTCTACCGCCCGACCGCTAGCTCTGTCACCCGCCTCTTGCTTTTCCGTGTCACCGCCGTCGCTCTGGCTGCTGCTAACTAGCGAAAGCGTCTCTGTCTCCTCTGTCCCCTCTGTCCCCTGCCACTGCAAGCAGCTATTCTCAGTGAGGTGGAGAAAGGTTAGTCGGTCATCCTCTCTCTTTATGCTTAGCTGTCTTTAGCTGTGCCCGGGCTCTGGGGGGGGGGGGGCACAGCTCCCCAGCATTTAAGATATTGTCTGGGGAGTTCCCACCCCTGGTTTCAGCCATCCTAGTTCTTTGGGACTTTGGGGCTGAGCTCCGCTTAAGACCCGCATGCGGCCCCCCCCCCCCTCCCCCCTTCCGACTGCATTCTGTATTCATATATCTGTCCATTGCACGCTTTTTACCATACCTGCTGATTGGATGTGTGTGTGTGTAAATGGGTGGGTGGGCAAGAGTGGGTGTAAAAATTCCGTGTCACCAAGCAACGTTTATACCGACTCTTCTCTTTTTCCCTCTGGCCACATTCTAACGTTTTGTTTTTCGCAATCACTGACCGTTCCGCATGAGACGGAGTGAGACGCCATTATGACAGGCAGTAAAACGCATGCTGGGTTTTACGCAGGGGTCTTTGCTGGTTGATACAGGCCATCAGGAAAGGCCTTTCACGCGATGTGTAGCGCGTGCAGGAACTGAAGCTTGTCTGTCAGTAATTTCCATCCCTTGCTGACATCAGACTTTGGATGCCCTTATCCTTGTAGCATGTTTTCCCAACAAAGCAGAGCTAAGTTTTTTTGCTACATCTTCCTCGTTCGGGCGCCGCAATCTAATTACTCTCCGAGACACTGCAGCTCTCCACTGGAGGTTCTGCCTGAGCGATGCGTCCTTAACATTTTCGTTCAGTTGTTTCTGCTACACCTGCTTTGCCGTAATGACCTTGCAGGCCGTGCCGATCTGTAACAGAGATTACCTGCTTTAATGGGCTGGCAGTCGACCAGCTCTGCATTTGAGCAAAAAAAAAAAAGGACGTAGACCGGAACTAAGCTAAAAAGGAAGACTATTCAAAGTATCCTTCAAAGGAGATCCAGCACGGTTAAACACGCATGTTAAAACTGTCAGCACCAACACTCCTGTCTACAGAGACATGAATTTACAGAGTACTGCTTTTGTATATTTAAAAAGCACAACATCTCTTGAATTTGCATTCAACAAAAGTATTATTCTGAACCTTCATGTGTCACCAGTGGCAGCAGTATCATAGTGTTTGATTAGATAATCTAAAAAAATGCAGGGGTAATTCTAGAATTTTTTTAAGGGGTGGGGCTTAAAAGGGGCCAACCTTATTATCAGTCAATGATATGCTTTGAACAGGCGAGTGACAGGGGAGGGAGCACCCTGGGGGCCAATCAACTTTCAGTTGGGGCCAGGACCCCTGAGGCCCCGCCCCCGTAACACTGCCCTGACTGTTGAATGTTAAGATATTAAAGAGAACCTGAGTCAAGCCTTTACTCAGGATGAAGCACACATAATTAATAAGATGTCCCACCCAGATCCAGCACCCTCAGCGGGTAAAAATAAGGACTTGACCGTGACATTATGACACTGCGATTCGGTTTTGTCAAACGGCGCATTAATCAAAAGGGAGGTGCAAGATCGATCTTTGCCCCGCAATTACATCGATTCCGGACAATTTTGTAATTATTCCACTCCGAGAATTGCTGAACTGCAATATTTTATTATTTATTTATCTTGAATCCCTAAAGCCGGTTAATCGATGGGGCTCTGCGAGGCACAGAGAGCGTCGCTTCTGCTGTAGTCAGACTAATTCATCACAGGCTTAGCGTGACGCCGTATGTTAGCCCGTGTCTTCCCGGCCTCAACACGGTTATGCCATAAAAGTCATCCGGCACAACAGCACCATTCCCCCCACTAAGGACCTCGGGGTTTCACTGGTATTAAAGATACATAATTTAGTGCCTGGTATGTAATTTCACAAAATGTTTTATTGATTGATGGCGCCATTCAGAGAGGCGATGCGAAAACGATGAGATCTCTGGAGTTCATCTCTTTTTTTTTTTTCTTTTTTTTACCTTTTTGGTGCCTTTTCTTGCTTCTTCTGGCCATTCTCTCGCTGTTAGAGTAGAAAAGAGAACCCCCCCCCCCCCGCAGTGCTGCCCATCTGTTTGAAAAAGAGTTCACGGAGGGAAGGATGAAAAGATAAATTATTTAATACACCTGCACAGCGGGGAGCGTTGCCATCCGCATCATTCCGCTCAGCAATATAGATTGAAAACGCACAGGGTTTCTGCCGTCACTTCTCCAGTGGTCCGTACGGAAGATCCGGCCCTGGATTTGGGAGCTGTGTATGAGCCCTTCATGCAGGGCTGAGCGGGGGGACTGTGGGGGCATGGCGCAGGAGGGGGCGCCACCACCCGTCGGGGTCCTGGAGACCAGGCCGCTGAGAGTTGCTGTGGCTGTTTGTCTTGCAGGTGAGCTGTGTGAAGAGAAGCTGGATTTCTGTGCCCCGGAGCTAAACCTCTGTCAGCATGATGCCAAGTGCCTCCTGACTCCTACTGGGTACAAGTGAGTGTGAACCTGAGAGAGACTCCCCTCCCTGCCTCCCCCAGACCGTCTGGCCGCATAGTAATGGGAGCTGCAGTGTTTCTGCTGGATCCCCTTCCGAACAGTCGGTTCTGTTTGCCTGCTTGCGATTTTTTAACTTCTGAAGTGACTTTTCTTGGGGTTACGAGTTCCGTTTTAACCTCAAGAGCCATGCCGGGACACGGTAAAATTTAAAGATGTATGATCCGTCATTAAGAACCTTGATTCTGAATCTTACGGGTTGGTTATCTGGCGTTGTCCGCCTCGTTACAGGTGTGAGTGCACCCCAGGTTACGTGGGCGAGCAGTGCAGCATCGATTTCGACGACTGCCAGGAGAATAAGTGTAAAAATGGAGCTCAGTGTATCGATGCGGTGAACGGCTACACCTGCGTGTGTCCTGATGGTTACAGGTGAGTGCACATTCGATGTGGGATCTGTTGCTTGAGATTTGGGTGTTGGTCGGGAACTTGAATCAGTATCTCGGTATCTCCAAACTGCCAGTAGTGTGTGGGTGTGAATGCTGTCGTGGATAAGCATCAGTCTCATTCACATTACATTTTTGTTTATTAAGCGGACCCTTTTAAGGATTAAAATAAAAGCCACATCATATAATCCCTGCAATATGAGGTTTAGGGACTTGCAAAGTAGTGCTGGGACTTGAACCAGTAACCTTCTGTTTACAAGCATGAGCACTAATAACCTGCTTAGCCCCACACCGCTGATAGAGAGGTCATCTTTAGATTTCACCCCCTGAACCTGCTGATTAAGGAGCCAACACCTTAACCAATGCATACTCCGGGAGTTTGCTGGGACAGGCTGCAGGCCCACTGAGACCTGCGATAATGATTTACATGATAATGCCACCGCATTAAGTGATAATGTAACTATGATGTTTGGCTTAGGGGGGGAGTGTGGGTTAGGTGACTGTGTCTGGGATCAGAAAGTTGTTGGTTCAAATCCCGTCATCACCCGGTTTCACCATTGGGCCCTTGAGCACCCTCAGTTATTCCATAGACTAGCTGACCCAGGTTCTCAAAAAAAATCTACATGCGATGAATTGGTTGCTAAAATGGTCTGATCGCCGTCTGTCTGCGCAGCGGCTTGTTCTGCGAGTTCTCCCCGCCGATGGTGCTGCCGCGCACGAGTCAGTGCGATAACCACGAGTGCCGCAACGGGGCCCAGTGCTTCATCAAGGGCAGCGACCCCACGTGCCAGTGCCTGCAAGGCTACCAGGGGGAGAGATGCGAGAAGCTCGTCAGCGTCAACTTTGTGGAGCATGAATCATTCCTACAGATCCCCTCTGACCTCATCAACTCCCAGGCCAACATTTCCCTTCAGGTACGGCCCCAAAACCGCATTGGAAACTTCCAGAAGGGCTCGCCGGAGGTGGCCGGTGGCCAAATCTATCCTTGCACTGAGAAATCTCTGTCACTTATGAGAAGATGATGAAAAAGATGCAATTTGAGAAACAAGTACCCAGTTAATGTAGGTACCAGAAATTGTTCTCCATTAAAATTTTTTTCCCAAAATGCACTTTGCTCTACAAAGCTCTGGTTGCCCGTGGAGATTCTGATGAGAGCCCGGCATGTTCCGGTGTCTCCGGTGTCGGTCCTGGCTCCCAGGCCCCTGGGAATTTTTGGGAATTTTATTTCTCAGAGCTGCCCAGGGTGTGCTTGTTCAACTGGGGGAAATTCTGCCAGATTTCTGGACTGGATGTGGGTTGCGGGTCCATTACTGTAAGCGTCTTTCCTCACGCCCGCATATTAGAAGGCATTGTGTGTGCAGATTATCATAATCATTCATATTTTAATAAAAAGAACAGCATGATTGAAACGAAGGGAGCGTACGGGCGGGGTGGAATTTTGGAGGGTGGGTGGTGGCCCCTGGATTAACGTCATTGTTGGGGCCCTACCTTCAACGTAAAATGCCATGACAACTGGGAAAAAAAATATATTTTCACCCCCCTACACCTCAGGGCCAAGGGCTACAGTCTAGGTTAATCTGTGTGTAAGTCCAGTCTTCTGGGGGTGCCACTAGATATTTGGGCCCCAGGAAATTTTGCTATATTGGGCCCCAAACCCAGACCAATCCAATTATCTTTTTAGGGCCCCCGTCACTCATAGGCCCTTGGAATCATCCTAACTTTCCCCTCTCTTACGGCCCTCCATTCGCGACCTGGGGGGTGAACCGTCCGTCCTTGTCTTCCAGATCGCCACCGACAAAGACAATGGGATCCTACTCTACAAAGGTGACAGTGACCACATCGCCGTGGAGCTCTACAGGGGGCGCCTGCGAGTCAGCTACGACACCGGCACATATCCGCCATCAGCCATTTACAGGTAAGGAGCACCTCCTGCCTGTCCGAGGCCCTGGAATGAGGTTCACTTGAGGCCCACCCTGGGTCACGGTCCTGTTTTCACCCTCGGAAACACAAGACCCCCTCTGAGGCCTCGTCCTGGTTTTCCAGACGAAATCTGAGGCGCCAAATGCTTAAGACATAAAAGTGAGATGTTTGCTTTGCCATAATGAGCATAACAGTAAGGAAAATGGCGGTGGTTAAACGCCCAGTTACGTGTGGCTGGAACGCATTTTATTTGTTTACATTTGAAAGGAAACATTTTAATATCCCCTCCAGGATCTCCATCTGTTTATGGGCTAAATTAGAAAAGCGACGCCGATGGTGCGACCCCGGGTAAAATGAAGCCGTTATTTTCTTCATGGAGCTTAAATGTGGCCTATTTTAGACGTTTAACACGTGGAAATCGCATTTAAGTGGGTCACAGTGAATAATTCAGAATCGCCATAAAAGTTGTATATGTGGAGTGTTTTTTTTTTTTTTTTCTGTGCACATGCACATTCTCCATGGGCAGCAGGGGCTACCATTGGGTCCTTTATGTGCCCCATAACTTGGGCATAGCTGATGTTTAGGAGGCCAGCCGTCTGCCAGCAGAAATGGTGGCAATTTTTTTTGTCGTTTAGCTTTGTTTTGTGTTTTTTTTTTTTGGCTTATGTTTTTATGGTTGCCTTGGGGACAGTGAAAACCTGCTTCCCCGTGCCACAGTATCTCTATTATGGGAAAAAAAGACCAATTTCTTTGTTTGTCCTTTGCGGGCATTGTTACAGCCCTCCCTCTGACGCCCAGCTCCCGAACTGACTTTTCAATTTCTTTTCAAAACGGATTTCTTTTGCATGTCTGGAGCCAGTAAGGCTGAAACTGGAGGCTATGTACGTGCTAAGTGTCACACATAGCTATGGAGTTAACGGGACGGCTCTGTATTCGCAGTGTGGAGACCATCAATGACGGCAGCTTCCACATGGTGGAGCTGGTGGTCTTCGAGCAGACACTTTCCCTGTCCATCGACGGCGGCAGCCCCAAATCCATCAGCACCCTCTCCAAGCAGTCCACGCTCAGCATAGACTCACCGCTCTACGTAGGGGGTAAGCTGCCAGCTCTAAGCTCTTCATGGCTTATGATGTCATCCTCCCAATTTCTAGGAAAATCTGGGAGTGGAGGGGCGGAGAAAGGTGGGATTGACACGGTGGGGCGGAGTCTATATTGAGTATGCTAATTAAACCACACCCCTTGTTCACAATATGGTGGGATTAACACTGTGGGTCTGTATGGAGTATGTTAATTAAATCAAACCACTTATTTCCCATCCCACTGAAAGGCAGGACTTACACATATGCATTTTCTAATTCCATTAGGCAGGATCTGTAAGCCTGAAAGAATCCCTACTCCCTTGTAAATGCAATAAAATCAGGGGTCATTTAATTCAGTTCAATTCAATTCAGTTTTATTTATATAGCGCTTTTAACAACAGTCATTGTCACAAAGCACTTCACATTTAACCGGCCCGAACCCCCCACCGGGCAAGCCTGAGGCCTAAGCCTGAGGGTCATCAGATGTCTCACTGAAAGCGAATGTAAGATTATAAGGGGCTTGGTCTGCATTGAGTATGCTAATTCAGTCACTCACCATTACTTGCCACCCATCTGAAACGCAGGACTCATATTGTGGGCAGAGTCTGTATCAAGTGTGCTAATTAAGGTATGCCCCCATATGTAATCACTCTGGAATATGGGACGGACATCATACAGTTTCCAGCTATTGCGCAGGAGCTGCAAGCCGCACCCCAGAATGAGGGCAAGAACACAAGCCCTCTTGGGCGTCACTTAGAAACAATTCAAGATAATCCAATCTTCTTCTGGATTGGTTGGCTCATACGTTCACCGTAAAAAAGCTTCTCCGGCGGATGGGGTCTGCGTGCCGCCGTCACTCTCCAGCCTTCCTGAAGTGCTGTTGTTATTAAGACCAAGTGTTGCAAGTTTGTGTCCATCCAACAGACATTACAGGCCTGTTCTGAACTAACGGATAATAATCTGACGCCATTTGTTTGTCAGATGGACTTATTAGCGATGTGCTACACCCTACGTAATGTTTTGATGTTTTTAGCATGGCACTCGTTTGACTCCCATTCTACCCTAGTCCCTGCTGCTGGGGGGGGGGGGGGTCTATGTCAGACAGATCCCATTGGCTCCCTGCGACCGTGCTAATATTAGCTGTACAAAATGACAAGGTTCACCTTGGTCTTTATGAATGGTGTCATTTTCCAGAGGAGTAAAGCTAAGCAAATTCCACGCGCCGCACAAACCAAGATGTATGGATTGCTTCCCAAAAATCCCCTGATGTCGGCATGGATTTAATGTGATGCCAAATCATATTTCTAATATGGTCCTCTGCACTGAAGACCGGACGTACTTAATCTCGCCACGGAAAACAGCATAGAGCCCAATTTAGGATTCCTTTGACAGTTGTACAAGTTAAATTGATGTTGTAAACTGAAATTAACCCCTCCTTTAGTGGAATATATCATGTATCTGGGGAGATAGGTGACGCAGAGGTTCTTTAGGTAACAGTGTAATCTCTCCTCCAGGATTGTGATGTGGAGAGTTTGCATGTTCTTGCACATCCTCTGTCTAGAAGTGAATTGGAGCTGTGACCTGCCCTTAGTGTATGATTGTGAGCGTGTGTCCTGTGATAGACCAGCATCCCCTCCAGGGTGTCCCCTGCCCTGTATCCTATGATAGACTGGCATCCCATCCAGTTTGTCCCCTGCCCTGTGTCCTGTGATAGACCAGCATCCCCTCCAGGGTGTCCCCTGCCCTGTATCCTGTGATAGACTGGCATCCCGTCCAGTTTGTCCCCTGCCCTGTATCCTGTGATAGACTGGCATCCCATCCAGTTTGTCCCCTGCCCTGTGTCCTGTGATAGACTGGCATCCCGTCCTGGGTGTCCCCTTGCCACGTGCCCTGTGTGTCCTGGGAAAGGCTCCAGGCCCATACTCTGCTGGGTAAGCACTTATGGAAGATGGATGGTTGGATCTTTAGGGAAGATGATTAGGTAAATGGTGGCAATCCACACTGTGGCAGCTGGGGCACTCGTCTCTGCTGCATTCAGCGCTTTTGTGCACAGGCTCTGGCATCTGCAGGCGATGTCTGAGAGTTCAGCAGCAAGCAGATGGCTTTCCTGTTGCGTGCGGCATGTCGCATGCGGGCTGCTCCTACTGGCCGGGCGCTCTGTCAGGCACTGGCCGCCAGGTCAGCAGTAAGGGGTGTCTGTTAACCCGTTTACTGTTGGCTCGTCTGCACCAAGCTGTCTGACCTGTAGTTTAGAAACAATTAATCACTCTGATGGAGCTGATGCAGAGAGCCAGGCTACTGTGCCCAGGATTGGAAGATTGTCAGTTCAAATCCCATGGCTGGCACAGTGATGCCACCGTTGGGCCCTTGAGCCAGGTTCTTAACCCCAGTTGCTCCAGGGTTTGCCTGGTTTCTTTGGGGCAAAGTGTCTGCAAAATGTATAAATGTAAGTGAAATTTTCCATTGAGAAACATGGTTGCATTAGTATGTATTGAGACTTGTGTGGTGGGGTGCATTCAGGGGGGTTCACGACGGCAGAGGATAATGGGGACCTGGGAATTGACTTCCTCAGGGATGCCGGTGACTGCAAACGTGGCGGCGCTGCAGCAGGGGCCCCGGCAGAACAGCTCCAGCTTCCACGGCTGCATCCGCAACCTGTACATCGACAGCGAGCTGCAGGACCTGGCGCAGTTCCAGCTGCAGGACGGCATTCTGCCCGGCTGCGAGCCGTGCCAGAAGCCGGCGTGCGTCCACGGCACCTGCCACACCACGGGCCGCTCCAGCTTCACCTGCGAGTGCGAGACCGGCTGGACGGGGGCGCTGTGCGACCAGCAGACCAACGACCCCTGCCAGGGCAACAAGTGAGTCCCACTCATTTTGGCGTAGACGGAACCGGCCGCAGCTCCTGTGGCGCCCACATGTGGCAAGCTTCGTCACCGGCACCCACCCATACCAGATGAGTGAAACTTGCTTGCTAAGTCGGCGCTCCTGGGTGGTCACCTGTGTCACCAAATTGATGGACTGGCATATAAATGTGGATCGCGAGAACGTTGGTGCCGTAGGTTCCAGGCAAAATAACGCCAGTGTCCCAAATTATAACGTTAAAAGGAACATGAACAGCATTACATCCACAGCCTTGGTTAGTAAATACAGACACATAAGGCAGAAAATTGTACCTGATGTTGCACTGCGACTTTATAAAGGGATTTTTAAGCTACAGACACAACTGGGGTCCACATATCTAGGATGTACCTAAGGCGTAAGTGAACTAAGCAGCTGCTTAGGGCCCAACGACCACCAGGGGGCGCCCTCCCATCTGATCTGCCTGTTATGGCGCCAGCTCTGTGCCCACTGGTGAGGCCCCCTCTGCGGTGTTGGCTCTGTGCCCGTCCACGGCCCTTACCGATCCGCAATGCATTGCCTCACCGTGGGTCGGCGCCTTAAAGTGTCTCTTGCGCCCCCTGCAGGTGCACCCACGGCACGTGCCTGCCCATCAATGCCTTCTCCTACAGCTGCAAGTGTCAGCCCGGCTACACCGGCGTGCTGTGCGACGAGGAAGAGGAGGTTTTCAACCCATGCCAGTCTATTAAATGCAAGCATGGGAAGTGCAGGCTGTCGGGCCTTGGAAAAGCCTACTGCGAGTGTAATAGCGGATATACGGGAGAGGGATGTGACAGAGGTAAGGTGGAGCCACTCTCCATCGCAACCAATCAGAACGGCTCTGTGTACCAAGGGCTCTCTGCTTCCTGTTTTCTCTGTCTTGTTTTTTTCTTGACTGAATCATATTAAAAAAAACTAATACGTTAAGACAACTAACCTTTGAAAAATAAAGGGTAGCACTTTACTTTTAGTAATTTATAAACACATACATAATGCGTTATAAGCATGGCTATAAATGTTTTTAAAAAGGCATAACATATTATAGCCATGTTTAATGTACATTATGACAGCCTTATGAAGGTCTCCTCAATAAATCACTATGTATACATTTATAATGCCTTCCTTAATGCTTATACTGACCCTTATAATACCGTGTATAGCCATGTTTTTGCATCACATATGCCATATGAAGCTCTCATCAATACTGCACCATAAATACCTTTATAATGCATTATAACGCTTGGTATAAGCAATAAGTATGCTTTACTACTGCATTATAAACGTATCTATAGTGCATTACAGATCAAGCTTCATACAACATTCATGATGCATAATAAACATGGTCCTAATGTGTTACGCCCTTTGATAAATATTTATAGCCATGTTTATAATGCTTTATGGATGCAGTATTATTTGTTATGAATGTGTTTAGAAATTACTAAAAACATGGTCATAAGTAAAGTGTTACCAAATAAAGCCTACTGGTCAACAGTCATAACATTCATGTTGAAACTGCATCTTTCTTTTTTGGCAAAACATGATTTTATGGGTCACTTATGTCATGTCTGTACGACATTTAATTTATGGGTCGCAATTAATTTTTCAGTTGTATAAAGAAAATGTAGCACAAGAATTTTGAGCTATCGACATGGTGTTCTTTTCATTGAAAATGACTGGAAATAAATTTTATTAGGACGATGAAGTGTGTGCTTTGGAAAATTCCTGATTAAATGACGTTTGCTTACCAGCGTTCTTTAGCATTTCAGATTAAAACAGCTCACATGTTTTGTCTTTAGAAATTACTATATTTTGGGAGAGTGCTGGTCTTTAACCTTTTCAGAAGCGAAATATTATTTTCCTTAACAGTGTATCGTGCAACGTCATTAGTGACCTTTTCAGAAATGTTCTGTTGCATTTTTCCTTGCGGTCAGATGATTAATTGAACTTTCTTCTCTGGCTGCTTGTTTTTCTGTGTCCCCCCCACCCCCCCACTATGAAATGCACCCCAGTGATTCTGATACTATTCTTATGCTATACTCTGCTTCTGACCTCCCAGCCTCCTCTGATTATTCCCTGAGCCCCTCGCGGTTCAGACAGGTGAGACCCTCCGGGGGGGGGGAGGAGCAGACTCAGGACCAACCTCTCGTTCTTGGCTCCTCACTCTGTTCCTCTTGAAATCATTCCTTGTCCGTCATATAAACCAGCATTTCTCAACCCTATCCATGGGGACTCCCAGCCAGTCCTTACTTTTGCTCCCCTTCAGCTTCCAGCCAATCAGGAACACGGAATTCCTGGTACAGGTATGCTGGGAGCTGGGCAGGAGCAAAACCGCAGACTGTCTGGGCATCCCCAAGGACTGGGTTGAGAAACACTGACATGCATAAACTTTTTACTTCAGTTCATGAACTTTCATCCAAAGCATATGTGTGCATGTGTATTGCTGTGTACTTAAATCATGAACTCTGTTGTCTTCAAATACGATCCAAGCCATACCGTGGTCTTTTGCTGTTGACCTGTGTTCCTCTTCAGCATCTCATAAACCATCATGCTGCTGTTTTTTTGTGTGAGTGTGTAAATATTGTTTTTTTTTACGAAAGACCAAGTAGGCCTACATTATTTAAGTTTTGAATATTTATAGATCTTTATGTCTGATTAAGGGAGTTTTCATGTGATAAGCATCAAGCAGAGTGCTAGGTTAGCCATTCCATTACTGTCATGTTACTGAGCAATGCTTAAAGTTCAGTCAGATTCAACTTTGACCTTTCCACCTCTGACCTCTCAGATGCTCAGTCAATGAGAGAATAGCTTTGTGATGTGGGCCAATGTGACCAGTGGTGGAAAAATTAGATTCCACACCTTAATGTTACTCAAATAAAAGCAAAAGGCATTCAGTAAAATACTACTCAAGTGAAAGTAAAAAAAAATACCAGATTTTAAAACTATTTAACCAACAAAGGTAAAAAATACTTCACTTTGAAATCTATCGATCTTACAATAAGCAGCCTACCCTTTTAAATTCAATTTAAATTCAAGACAGGTTTGAATACAGCATTTTAAGTTACAGTGCATCACGATAAGGAAAACTGAGTCACAGGAGGATAAGCGGATATTTTCTTTGTATTCTGAAAAAGCAGTGGCACTTGCCAGCACAGATTAGCGGGATGATGTTACATCGCTTATTCTGTGGAAAATGAAAAATCGATCTACAGTCCAGACTTAATAATGAATTATAAACATGTCAGCAGTCGCTACTTTTAGACCGCTTATTGATGGCCGTTCACCGTTTGGCCTAGCGGCACTTCTGGGTAATGCCGCACATGCACAAGGACACAGCGCTGATGCTGAGCTTGACGCACCGCTCAAGGCTTGTATAAAAATCCCAAAGTCTTCTCCATTTAACTTGTGAGTCGGCGGGTGAGGAATTTGTGCCTGTACCCGGAAGGTCACCGGGTCGAAGCTCATGGCTGGCAGAATGATCATATCACTCTTGAGCCCTTGAGCAAGGCCCTTAACCCCAAAAACTGCCCCAGGGGTACTGGATAAATGACTGACCCTACACCTTGACCCATGATTTGCTCTTACATGGGCATGTCTCACAGGAGAGCAAGATGGGATATGTATAAAACACAAAGAATCCTTTGTGCTTTTGCTTATACATAGTTGTATAGATAAATAAACTATGATCGTGTAAAAAATCTCTTCTCTGGGCAGTGGAAGATCTTCCACAGTGGAAAAATTTCAGTAAGATGAGAAAGAGTAACAAATAATGGTTCCATTTCCCTCCTCCCCTCTCCTGCAGAAATCGCTTGTCGAGGAGAACGGATCCGAGATAACTATCAGAAGCAGCAGGGGTACGCCGCGTGCCAAACGACCGAGAAGGTCTCGCGGCTAGAGTGTCGCGGCGGCTGCGCAGGCGGGCAGTGCTGCGGAGCGCTGCGCAGCAAGCGGCGGAAATACACCTTCGAGTGCACAGACGGCTCGTCCTTCGTGGAGGAGGTGGAGAAGGTGGTCAAATGTGGCTGTACAAAGTGTCCCTCATAAATGTTCCCTCCTTTTTTTGTAACATGTCGCCTTTTTTTTAAGGAAAACAACAACAACAAAAAAAAAAATTTAAATCACACCTTTTGGCAGTGCTGGACTAATTAATGCTTCCATAGTGGAAATATTGAAATATATTGTAAAATAAAGAACAGACTTATTTTTTATTATGAATGGGAGAGAGAAAAGAAGACAAAAACATAGATGGCTATTTCTTCATTTGCCGCCACCCCAGGATGCGCGACATGTTTGTTTTGTTCCCAGGAAGAACTGGCGGTTTTCTTTGTTGCAAGTGAAGAAACAGAATACAACCCTTAGCAGGTCACTGTTTGTCTGTTTTTTATTTTATTTTTAATACAGTTTTTTTTTTTTAACGTTAGACGTTACGTGACTTTCGGAGTAAAATGCGTGTGGAAGTGAGGAGTCCGTTTTGGAGGGAAGAACGAAAGTTACCGATCCTGCAGTAGCAAGCAACACCTGCATGCGGGAAGATACGTAGGAAAGGAAAAAAGGGAATTAAAAAAAAAAACGAAAGGTGTTGTGTTCTCTGTGACGTTACCACAAAGTCTTCTCCATGTTGCATTGTGACGCCAGCCTAACCGAATCCCAAAGGAAGGCTACGCAAAAGCAAATCGTCATACATATCTCACCTTTAGACTCATCTACTGAAGGCGATAAACTTGCAAACCCAAGATGAGGTTCATGTGCACGTCAAGTGCATCGTGAACCCTACCTGCACAAATCCAACACATGTACGATAGCAAAAAAAAAATATTTAGTGAACCTTGTTTCCAGTATTAATGCATTGTAATTTAAATGTTATGGGGAGGAGGGAGGAGGATGTAAGAAATATAGTTTAATGATATATGATTAGCAATTTGGTTAAACGATGCGTCTTGTCTTTTTTTTATCATGTCTCTGGCTGTTGGCGCAGTCCTCACAATGTCACTGACAAGTATTTATTGCATCTAAAATATCTTTGCTTATTTGGTAGTTCATCCCCGTATATAATACAGTCTTTTAATATATATTAATTTATATTTGTCCTGATATTTTTGTATTAAAAAGACAGTCAATCTGTGGGATAGATGAACTAACATGGTTGTCCTTTTTGGTTAATTTTCTTCCTTTTTTTTTGTTTCTTTTGACCACTGAGACTGTTGTATTTTCCAGAAACCTTAGTTACATTTTAATCTTAAAATGTGAAGTGAAACAAAGCATTGTATATTTTTGTCAAATCTCCTGAGAATTTGTACTGTGCCAGAAATAAAAGTCTTTATATTAGAGTACACATGTAGAAAGTTACTTTTTCCCAATGTATTTTACAGAGATTACATGGTGTTTAGAAAAGTTCCCTAGGAAAACTAGACCTTTTACAAAACCCTTACCTTTTTAACACATTTATGCTAAGAAAAACTGTGACTTTTTCTAAATAAAACTACTTTGTTATCCCTGTTTATCCATGTTTTCAATGTTAACATGTTGCTGCTAAATTTGTAATGTAGACTTCGGATGATGATTATGTATTTTAGTGGACTGTGCTTCTCCTTCATAAAAATGAGCACACTGTATATCAGGCAAGCTTTTCCTCCTATGTACGTGGTGCTTCATCTTACCTGGACTAATATCAGTATCGTCACTGATGTTTGCATATTAAACACAATATTTACTTCGGTGCTGTTATCTGTTGTGTTCCTCTTTATTCTGGAAGATAAAGGCGAAGGAATATTCCAGCACACTAAAGCACTGAATTCAACACTGGCACTGGAGTTAAATTATCCCGGCTTGATACTCGTCAGCCCCAAAGTCCTGAGCTTTTGATTCAATGCATTGGCCAACAATCAATTTGTGTGAAACAGCCTGTTACTTGCGGACATGATTTTATTTGTTTTATTTTTTGTTACAACATATTTATATTGCTATTGCCCATCAAAATGATTAGGATGAATAATTAGAATTATAATAATTATTACTCCCTTAATAGTTATAAGCCTTTGTACAATCAGCTCTCTAAAAGATTTATTAAACTGCATTTTGTTGAATGATCAATTGTGTTTGAAGTGTCACAAGTGAGCCAGTGCGTAAAAGTTTGTTTCCACAATGCATTGATAGCTGTTCTCTGAAAACAGATGTTGCTGGGATATTGAAATAAATGAGTATTTTTCTAAACTCAAACAAGCCTAATGAATAAAGGTTGGCTGGGTGGGACGTGTTTTAATGGCTGGAAATTGATACATTTAATCACCAAATGGGCATAATTCTTCACAAGCTGGTCGGGGGTAGTAGCTAAATTTGTTGGTGAATGTCACACTGCAATTGGGTTTGCAATTTTGGCCAGCTACCATATTAGCAGAAGGTTTTGACACTGTTTGTTCGTTCTCAAAAGCTCGTCGGTATGTGATGGCGTTGTGCAGCTATGTGAGTCTGTCCGGCTCGCTTTAGAGACTATTGGAATTTTCTCACCAGCGTTGCATTTTTGAGGACCAGCGGGTTCAGTTATTATTGAAGGGTATGTGCTCAGGTCAGACGCCCTGCTGATGAGTTTCCTCTGACCGTGTTCTGTAGCATTTTTTGCTGGATTGTCTGATACGCTGCATTGCCTTATGAGCCACAGGCTTTACAAACAGAGAGACGTTACTCGAGATACATTTTGTAAATACTCATTTGAATATATTATTATTGGAGTTTTAATGGTGTTTCTTTTGTGGATTATCTGTTTTCACGGATACCAATATGCTACTGAATTTATTACAAATGCAAATGTTGAAGTATTTATGTATTTTTTTTGTTGTTTGCCAGAGACTGAGCATTGCAAAAACACAGAATTCCAGTTGTTCTTATGGCATTTCCCGTTCCCTGACATCCCGAGATAGGCCCACTGGGCACTAGCAAGACACTGAGGGCAATCAGGACCCGGAGGCCATGCTGTTTGAGGGATAGGAGCTGAACTGTGGCCCGTTAAAATGTCACACACAATGCATGGATAATGCAGACCTCAGACTCTGACTTAATTGGGAAGACCTGCTGGAAATGAAGTCAGGAATCCAAATCGCAGTTGGTAAAAAAAATAAAAATAAGGCAGATAATTGCTCTGGCAGTTTTTTTTCCGATCATACCCCCCCAAGAGAACTGTAACGTAATAGATAACGTGCCGGACTGCAAAATGCTCACAGTCCCACCGTAGTAGTTTGTCAAAAGGAGCCTGTAGTTGGACTGTGTTTATTTAGATGAATGCTGCAATGATTGATTACGTTTCCGTGCTCTCGGGTCTTGTTTTTGGGCTAAAGTACAATTTATTTTGTCATGGAACCAGTTCGATGTTGCCAGATAAAACAAGTCTCCCACATCCCCACGCCCACATACAATCGACGCAAACGTTTATTTAATCAAACGGGTTTAATTAGCCCGCAGAACAGAAAACAAATCCATATCTGTCGGACGTGTAATTTACATCACTGTTTGTCCCATCTGTCATGGCTGTTTTAATATGGAGACAAACCGTAATGCTAAATTATTTGTTCTCGGGAATTTTTCAGGCTTGCAGTTGCAGTCTCCTTTCAACGGGGCTTTTCATTTCTGCCAATAACTCCCAGAGAATCGTATTCAAAAGAAATCTGCAATATGCTGTAGACACTTTCTAACAGCTGACATAAGATGAGCCCTGTGTTTCATACGCTCATTAAAACATGTACGGTGCATTTAGCATCTTTTACGGCTAGCTAAAATGTAAAATCTCTTAATGATGGACTTCTTTTCCATTTAAATACTGAAATACTAAAACAGTGGTAGTCACCATGGTCTGCAGCTATAGAAGTACAGTCTTTCTGTATTTTTAAATTAAATTGTTTGAAGGTTGAAATCCATCAATCCTTGGATACAAGAAGAGGGGGGCGGGCGGGGGGCGGGGAGTTAGAACGATTCCCTGAGTGACGGGGGCCCTAAAATTTTGGAACATAATTAGATTGGTCTGGGTTGGGGGCCCAATATGACGTGTCTTCATGGTGCCCAAAATCTCGAATAGCACCCCCGCATCTAATCAATTATACATCCATTCAATTGCAGTGGCTAATTCAGCTCATAGTCAGTAGATTACAACTTCATATAACCCTAACTGTAGTTTGAATATATTTAAAGTTGAGTGAAATACATAGCTCTGGGTTTAGAGTACCCACAAAAATGAGCATGTAAACACAGGAGGACAACGTGCAAACAGACCTTGGAATAAAACCCAGAATCCTAGAGGACTGGGGCTACAATACACACCATGAGCCGCCGTCAACAGACCATGAACTAACATCTCTAGACCTTCGACTCAAAGGATCATACAGTATTTGTCTGACAACCATAGTTTGGAAGTGTTATGCTTGTAAGAATCAGGTTTGTTCAGCAAGATTTACTTTGGTTACAGACAGAGGTTTAAACAAAATATTATATGTACCTTGACAAAAGACCAACATTCCTATCGCAATAACTGTTCTTATTCCAGAGCTAGTTTCATACAGTATCAGGACAAAATAGGTGTGGTTCATTTTTCCCTTAACTTACATATGAGCCACAAGACAAATATTCAGAGAGATACTCCAAATTATGTGGATTCGCAAAGGCCACAGATATGAAGACGGGAGCCCTGCTCACCGCTGCCTGTTTTTGTTTGCTGTGAAATCCCTCTCATCTCTACGATCAGCTACCTCCTTCCCGCTGACGCCGGTTGGGCGAGGCTACGTGGGAACTGAAAGCCTATTGTTCGGGAAGGTTCTGAAATTGCCATGTGAATAACATTTTCATTACAAGCCAGGTTAGGATTTCAGTACCAAGTAACTAACATGCCTATGCTATTGCCATATTTCCCCTCATTCTTTTGTAGCCACAATCAAATTTTAAATATGATTTTTGTCTTGCCTTTTTAAAGTGAATAAAATCATTATATTTCATGGATATAGTAATAACAGCCATGGTCACTTGACATAGGATTAGTGCCATAACACTCAAAGCTTTTGCTAAGTGAAATTTGTTTGATTTAATAAAGTATGGTAATAGAAGCATAATGCCAAGGCAAGTATTATACATTAATATTTCCTCTCAGAAATGTTGAGTTCTTTGTACAGTTTTTTTAATGGCTATATAAGATTGGCCCTGAGTGTGCTGTCCCGTTTACTATTTCATTGTAGCTTGTGCCTTGCTTTACCATTATTCGCTTTACATATTTAGTGTATGCCACATCTGGTTTAACCATTTTCATTCTAGGTTCTTTTTTAACAACTACTTAAAGAACCTGAATTTCACGTGAGCCACGGAAATGCATTTCAACCCGCCGTGCGCGCGCTGCATAAACTTTGCTAAAACTCTAATTATTTTTTGCAACCTAAAAAAACTATGTAAATTGCTATTGACATGCTGCCATTCATTCTACATTGACGTCTTCCCCCCCCCCCCCCCCCCCCCCGC
>JAODUD010000050.1:784990-796507 GCA_026784285.1 Stomatorhinus walkeri | reverse complement strand
AGTGTGCCCCATAAGCCTCTCAGTTAGCAGTGCGTACTTTATGCTGCTTAGTTAGCCGCACTCCCTTATCCTCTCGGATAGCCATGCACCCTTATCCTCTCAGTTAGCCTTGTACCCTTAGCCTCTCAGTTAGCCACAAACCCTTATCCTCTCAGTTAGCCACGTACCCTTATCCTCTCAGTTAGCCATGTATCCTTAGCCTCTCAGTTAGCCATGTACCCTTATCCTCTCAGTTAGCCACGTACCCTTAGCCTCTCAGTTAGCCATGCACCCTTATCCTCTCAGTTAGCCTTGTACCCTTAGCCTCTCAGTTAGCCACGAACCCTTATCCTCTCAGTTAGCCACGTACCCTTATCCTCTCAGTTAGCCATGTACCCTTAGCCTCTCAGTTAGCCATGTACCCTTAGCTTCTCAGTTATCCGAGTACCCATGGCGTCTCCATTAGTCATGTACCCCTTAGCATCTTGGTTAACTGCAAGCACCTTAGCCTCACAGAAACCAGTGGCCCCATATGCAAACATTCAAAGTGGTTGCTTGGCCCAAAAAGAGAATTAATATTTCAAAAGTAGTTTTGTAACAAAAGGTAATAATAGTTCATTTAAATTTGAACATGTGGCTTGATTCCTGCATGGTGTTTCCAAGCACCAGCGGGTAACTCATGAGGCCAACTGCCCAGAGCAGAGGCATTTCGATGCAGCGATGTGGAGAGCGTGTGAGTCTGTAAGATATGGTGGTGTGTTCATAAAGACCCACATCTGAAATGGGAGGGGGGGGGGGGGGTGCGTGTGACCACAGGCACGGCGAGGGAGGAGCGGGGCAGCAGTTCGGGGAGGGCGTGGGTCCCATCCTGCTCGATGACATCAGCTGCACGGGGAAGGAGCCGGCACTCTTCCACTGCGGTCGCCGCGAGTGGGGGAAGCACGACTGCACCCACAGGGAGGACATCTCCATCTCCTGCAGTCCCCAGCGCCTGGCCCACGGCGTCACGCCCAGTAAGCCCCCCGTATCAGGCTGTACAGTAAGCAAGGCAGGGGACACCCTGGACAGAGCTCAGGTTATATTTACTCAACAAATATTCATTTAGCAGACATTTTATCCAAAGCAACATACGTTCAAGGGACTAGAATCAGTGGAGCAAGTGAAGAGTGAATCCAAAACCCAATATGCAGGATACATTTTTGAGAAAATGATCTCAAAAGTTCTTCGCAGATCACTTGAGAACTGAATGAGTTTTGTTGAGCTTTTGATGAAAAAGCCTGATTTCAGCTCATCTCAAAAACAACAAAAATGTGCACTTCATTTGTCGTTAAGGGCTTTGCTCAAGGGCTCATTGATGATCACGGCACGAAACCTTCCACATATCTCCCCAAACAAACATCCCTGAAACCAGGCCCGTAGGCACAAATAAATTTCATGTGGTGTCTTGCAGCCTCACTGATAGGTCCTCCTCAGTAGATTTTGCTGGCTTGAAGTCATCAGACAAAATTCAGGGGTGCTTCCAACCCCTAACCGTACTTCTTGTCTCCTTGCCAGAAACCCGGAAAGATACTGCTCTCTCCTGCTCTAAGCCCCAGCCGGTCCACATGCACAGTCTGACATATCCATCTACATCACACGCAGCTTAGAGACGCCGGTCTGCCTGACCTCATGCTTTGGGACTGTGGCGAGAAACTGGAGTAGCTGCAGGAAACTGACACAACAGTCAAACTCACAGTTTGTGCGACTGAACCCCCAAACCTGCATAGGCTGAACAGGAAGGTAGAGTAGGCTTAAGTTAGATCACGTCTTGCTGTCTAAATTCAAATTGTGTTTTTTCCAGCTTCCTATCCCTTTCTCTTCCCCCATTCCACCTACTCAAACACGCACCTCCTACCCTTGAGCCGTATGGCTTCTGGAAGTAATTCCGTGGTGGTATGATAATTACAGTGGCTGCGAAGGATAAAGTCAATGCTAATTATAGGCCCATAACTATGACTCCTTTCGAGAAAACTGCAGAAGTGTCATCTTTTTTTGTTCTTGTCATCGGGCTTCCGGAAATCCGCTCCTGCTGGTTGGGTTAGAGCGCAATCGAGTCGACTGGAGCTCTGACTTCGATCGAAACGCTTTAGGGCATCATCGCTGCCTCCCATCCGGGAAAGTGGTTTGTCGGGAAAGTGGATGCTTTGACGAGGAGGCTAATGGGGACAGCCTCGTATTTTGAAAGGCATTTTGAGGAGGAGGAAATCGTGCTTCCATACTTGGAGTGAGTAAGCTTACCTTAGGGACAACAGGCATACAGAGGGAATCAGTAACTGAAGCAATGGAATATGATCTGTCACCTGACTGCATGCAGTAATCCCACCAGTCCTGGAGCAGGAAGCCATCTCCTTCCCACCACAATCTTAAAATGCAAAGGCAACAATCATAATTATCATCAGAGGTCACGTCTAGGTTCCTCTGTGTGCCCTCAAATGCTATTTCACAAAAACCTGACAGAAATTCCAATGGTTCCTGAGATTCACAGCACGTGGGGCTGACTGATTCGAAATTGCAGCCCATCTGTAACATTTTCTTTTTTTCCAGTGGCAGTGCCACAGAATGACACCTTCTCGCTTATTGTGGGGTCATAATTAGTCCTTAAGAATGCAGCCAGGAACGAACACTACTTCAGTGGCTTTTACCTACGTGATGCGGAGGTAATTCTTTCATCTGTTTTGACTTTGCTGTCAGCATATATTTTCCTTGAAGTGATAAATACATCAGCTGGATCGTACAATTTGTTTGTGTGAAATTATATTCAGCTACTGGCAAAGTAATTATTGAAACCACTTAAAGGGCCTCTGATGTAGCAGTCATATAGTTTTACTTTGTTCCTTTAAGCTGTGCTTGTCTTTGAAATTTCCAAGCCACTTTAACCTTCTGTGTGACAGAGAACAATTTGAGAACTTTGCTGGATTCGAACTTCAGGGTTAGCACAAAGCGGTAGTGTTCATTTGTTTTCAACTTGACAAAATACAATTAAAATCAATACAAGGGACGGGTCATGCGCGCACGTGTGTGTGAATGTGCATGTGTCTGTGTGTATACTGTACTTGTGTGTGTGTATCCGTGTGTGTGTGTGTATGTGCATGTATACATGCATGTGTGTGTGTATATGTTTGTGTGGAGTTTTGACCACTTACTCATTTTTGTCCAGGCTTCCTCCATCTAATGCGATTTCTTATAAGAACCCGAAAACATGTGGTTAGCTGAATTGGTGCCTCTAAATCGTACATGTCCTGCAGTGTCTCCTACTGTGTGGCGTGTGCTGTGTGAGATCGCAGCTGTATACTGAGTAAGTGGTCATGGAAAATGCCTTCATTCATGGGTAAACAATTAGGGACTAAGTGGAGCAACAGAACCACATGTTATTTCGCAGTAGGTATTCTGAAACTCTTCACATTCTGCCAAAGTTTATTCCAGGATGTTTTGAGCGGCACAGCATAAAGCCAGGTGCATCCCTAACATGTAGGAAGTAAACAATCTTAAGCTCGTTTAAAAAACACTGCCTAGACTATCCAAACAAAATTCATTAGACACCAGAATACCCATTAAGATCCCACCTGGGATGATGGCTGAAATTCTCTTCCCAATGGATGGAAGTCGTTGTGTCTATGTAGTACTGTCAGGAGAACAAATGATCATGTCACAGAAATTACTTTGTGACAATACTTCTGATGTATTTATCATGGAATAATTGCGTTATTCATTTAAATTTTCAGTGATTAGCAATAATTATCATTTCATTGTTATCTGAATAATTAATTTGTTGTGCATCTATCGCATGCTTTAACAGCCTGCAATTTGTTGGCTGTTTATAGCACATCATTAATTTAATGTGTTGCATAAGCTGATGAATTTGTATATGTTATTCAAGAAAACATGTTCAGAAAAAATATTTCTCATCTGTAACTGGAAAGAACCAACAGTGCACATATTTTTATTAATATCATTATTTTAATTATGTGCAAATATTTTCTTGATATATTAATTTTTCTCCCTGCAGTACTTTTACATAATGCACACATTAAGAGATGCTGTAAATGAAATCTTCTACTGTACATCCATGCCTGACTTCAGAAATATCCTATTAATCATCCAGGGTTATTTTTGTCAGGATGCAAACTTATGCATTTCATGTCTCTGGAGATCAATCGCACGCACAGGCTGCCCAGTAAACTAGGAGGCATTTTGTTACCATAGCAACCCCATGCAATCTCCATGACACTGAAAACAAAGTAGGAAGAATTTCTGCCTCCCTCACTACGTGCACAGTCATATGAAGTTGTCACTGTGTCTTACTGCCTGTTTTCATGTCCTTGTTGAGTGGCTTGTTTATTTCTTATGTTTTAGGATGCGCTAAGATGTTATTTTACAACAAAAAGAAGCAAAATGCTCCCAGTTATGCCGTGGAAGCTAATGCTCCCAGTTGTGCAGTGGAAGCTAATGCTCCCAGTTGTGCAGTGGAAGTTAATGCTCCCAGTTGTGCAGTGGAAGTTAATGCTCCCAGTTGTGCAGTAGAAGCTAATGCTCCCAGTTGTGCAGTGGAAGTTAATGCCCCCAGTTGTGCAGTGGAAGCTAATGCTCCCAACTTGCGGATAACTTGGCCTCAGGAACTTTGCTTGCATGTTTCTGTAAAGCTGGAAAAATTCAAAATCTATAAAAAGAATAATGTAATTCATCTGATAGCCTAATGAGCTGAAAAGCTACAGCAGTTTGCTTAATTACTATGGTTTCCCTTCTTAATTAAAAATCCTGAAGATTCTACTGGTTTGACCCGTTAACCTGCAGGAAGGAAGGAGCTACATGAAAGAGATGAGTTCAGATCCCTTGCTATAAATCTAGGCTAGGCTAATGTATAAACCAAACCTGACCACTTAAATCAAAACACCAAGAACGATTTCACCATGTCCGCTCCTGCCACATCGGGGAGTCGGTAGCCAGCTTGTGGTTAAAGCCTTTCTTGTGGTTGTTTGGTTTTGGTCGGTTACCTCAAGCACTGTACTGTATGCCACTGCTACAGCAGGAAGCGAAAGTGCAGTGCGGGCTTTATACTAAGTGCCAGTGTCACTTTCGTGCCATTTTTGGGAAATCAGGAGTCCGGTGTGTAATTACGCTTAGGATTTGCTGACAGTTCAAGATAAAGCTCTGATGGGTACTCACAAATGAGCCACTAGGTTAGTGTGAATAAAGTCAACATTCCAGCGAGTGTTATTTATTAATAGCCCTGCCTATGTCAGTGTTTTTACTAAAGTGTTTTTGGGATTCAAGACAACTTGTTCACCACCAGCTTGTAAAATGATTTAATTTCCTGATGTGGAAGCACACACAGAAAAAGTCACTTCTTTCCTGGAACACCTTAGACTGTGGTTTAGTGTGGAGTCTGGGTGCTTCAGCTTAGGGTGTTTGTCGCCTCAGTGATAGCGGTGGTTAATACATTAACAGGTCATGTCACCCGTCATGTGCAAATACTGAACCCTCCCGCTCCATACCGGTCCACTGCTGTTTTCGTTAAATGTCATCGCAGATCCCCACAGAGTGAGACACGTTTCGAGACGTGTCGATGGTGAGATATGTTTAAAATGTGCCATGATACAAAGTATCACTTCGCTCTAACATTTGACGTGTTCACTGGCGTCAGTCATCAACAAATGATTCAGCTCCAATTAAACCTAATTCATCTCTTTCGGAGTCAAAACTGTTATGACAAAGAGCTGTACTGATTTAATCAGCTAAGGCATCTCACATGCAGTGAGAATCACAGATAACTGGCTTGTCTGAATTTCTAGTCATGCTCACTGCTGTTAGGTTGGTCTATTAAACATGACACTGGTGTCTTCTATACCATTCAGAAAATTTTCAGCGGGGTCAGAACTGCCCCACTCATCAATCTCCATGTGTCCATTGCTGTTGAAGGTTTGCCCCTCCGGCTGGTGGGTGGGGAGAATCCGAAGGAGGGTCGGGTGGAGGTGCTGATCAATGGACAATGGGGCACCATCTGCGACGACGGGTGGACCGACCGAGATGCAGACGTGGTGTGCCGGCAGCTCGGTTACACGTAAGTGGGACCCCATTCATTGTTTCTGGAGCCCCAGTCAAAAAGTTCCTTTCAGCCAGAGGTGGAAAGTTCAGGTCCAGAAAGTAAAAATCCAGACCAGGATTTTGTTTCAACCAACCAGTTTAGTACTCTGTGACTGTGACTCTTTATACTCAACTGGTTGATTGAAACAAAATCTTGGTCTGGATTTGTACTTTCTCAACCTGAACTTTTAACCTATACCCCCAAGATTTTTCGAAAACTAAGTCAGAATATCATAGCTAGCTGCTTCAGCATCTCCTAAATAAGAAATGTGTTTCAGTGATATTTAGTGTAGCAACTGTCTGAGGCCAATAGGGGGCCCCCAAACCTCAGGGGCCCCATGCTAATGGGTGGTTTGACTGGTGGAGAACACAGGCGTTACTTGTAACTGACTGCCTGTCATACACCAGGGGTCTGAGTTACAACTGTGTGGACACTCACTGAAAGGTGAGTCGGGTTTCTCCGGAACGGTGAGGCTGTGCGATGACGGTGAGTCGGGTTTCTCCCGAACAGTGAGGCTGTACGATGATGGTGAGTCGGGTTTCTCCGGAACGGTGAGGCTGTGCGATGACGGTGAGTCGGGTTTCTCCTGAACGGTGAGGCTGTGCGATGACGGTGAGTCAGGTTTCTCCGGAACGGTGAGGCTGTGCGATGACGGTGAGTCGGGTTTCTCCGGAAAGGTGAGGCTGTGTGATGACGGTGAGTCGGGTTTCTCCGGAACGGTGAGGCTGTGCGATGACGGTGAGTCAGGTTTTTCCAGAATGGTGAGGCTGTGCGATGACGGTGAGTCGGGTTTCTCCGGAACGGTGAGGCTGTGCGATGACGGTGAGTCGGGTTTCTCCCGAACAGTGAGGCTGTGCGATGATGGTGAGTCGGGTTTCTCCTGAACGGTAAAGCACTTTCCTGGGCATACTTAGTTATTCCCATTTCCAGTCAGTCTTCATTTATGGCCATTATACTACAGAGTATTTCCCATCACACGCAAATATAAATAAAAGGGATTCTTTTGGCATTATTTACTATTAAAAATTAACTAAGAGTTCATGAAATATTCTTTAAATTCAAATGGCATCTAATATAACATAAAATACATACAATTATATACACACACACAATTAAAATATTTTTCTCTTATATACTGAAAAGGAATTTTCCTTATATAAGGGCCTCCTCTGCTAATGCATTCCTAACATGGAAGTTAGCTCGACGTGACTTTTAGCTCCCTGAAAGCAGTGACTAAATTGGTGCCATTTTGTCCAATGTGCTTCGGAGTGGAAATGCCTGAAATGATATCAGACTCTTTTCATGCAAAAAAAATCCCCTCATAGCTGTGATGGATGGGCAGCTGTTAGAAGCACTTCAAGCATGAGCATCTCGTGAGGGCCAAGCAACGCACCTCCACAAGTCGGTACTAGCACGCTGATGCAAATCAATGCTTCACATCAGGTGAATTGGGTTTATTCAAACTGATCCAAAACAAACCATTACGATGCCTGTGTTCGCTTACAATAGCCAATGAGCCAAATACTCTCTCACCTCCATTCGTGCTCCCCTGGAGATAGATTAAAGTCTCAAACACCTGCAAAGTACAACATAACTCTAAAAATGCGGCCATGGCACACAGAAGCAATAGGAATTACCACTGGTTAGGTTCAGCTGTAGATCAGGGAAATTTCTGTGTGCCGGATGACGACTCTTTGCTGTAGGTGTTAATTGTGTATCCTATGAAAACTCCTGGGAGCCATTTTAGGATATTTTAATGTGGAAGGCATAAGAGGAGCTATAATTCATGCAGAGGGGCCAGCCTCATCATTAGCCAATGATATGTTTTGGAAAGGTGACTGACAGGGGAGGAGAACTCCAAGGGCCAATCAGCTTTGAGCTTGAGTTGGTGCCCCTGTGGCCCCACCCCTGTACACAGCTCTGTTATGGTGCCTATCGTGGGTATTGTAGTGACGCCTTCTATTATAACTTCTATGACAAAATGAAGCAGTGGGCCTAATACTAGAAACATCCAGAATTTTCTAGACTGCGTATAGGTCTCTGGATATTTCATGACCGAGTTTCTAAATATCTGACATTTCTTAATATCTGACAACTCCAAGTGCAAAGTCACACCTGAAAGACTATTAGAAATATAGGCGCATTGTATCTGCGCATCGTGTCTGTGTTTGTATTGGGTGTCTTTTGAGGTAACTGTGTTAAAATCTTCACAAAGTATCTTTCCGCCTTGGATTCACAGTGGTGTGACACGATATTAACACCAAAAACCTTGAAAAGAAGCAAGACAAAGGCTAATGAGGCATGAATGAAAGAAGAGGTTAGAGGTTATTAGCGAGTGGTACCTCTCTAATATTCTTGGTTCCTTATCGCGCAATGCAAAAGTCTCACCTGGAAGCTAGACTGTTTTCCATAGCTATTTTCATTACAGGAATCTATCACCGCAGTTATTTTTAACTGGGGGGTAATTACTCACTAAGACGAGTGACTACATCTGTTCCCATGTGAATCACAATGATCCAGGCTTTAATGACGTAATTATGACATTCTTCTCCCACGATCTCAAGTGGCCTAGCCAAAGCGAGGACGATGGCTTACTTCGGCGAGGGTCAAGGGCCCATCCACGTGGACAACGTGAAGTGCACGGGGGCCGAGCGATCGCTGGGGGACTGCATCAAGGAGCCGGCGGGCTCGCACAACTGCCGCCACAGCGAGGACGCGGGAGTCATCTGCGACTACGGCCAGGGCGGCAGCGCAGCCACCAGCCAAGGTATCATCACTGCATTGGCTCTTTGTTTTTATTTCACAATTTTCAAAAATGAATAGGGTACTGCTTTACAATAAGGCTACCCTTAAAAAGGGTTTATGAATGGTTTATAATCAGGTTATTAACTGGGTTGTAGCACTTCAGTATTCAGTAATCAGTATTCAGTAATCGGTATTCAGAGTACTTTATTTCTCCCAGAAGGGCATTCAGTTCCACAACCAACCCAGTACACATAAATAAAACTGAATGCAGAACAACATTCAAACATTAATATGCCACAGACAACAGATCACAGGGTACAAACACAAGCAATGGACTACAAACAAACAAATAAATAAAGGCACAGAAAAAGAAGTTTTGTAAATCATTAATAACACTGATTTTATTTTTATACGAGTTACTGCTATTTATAAGTGACAGAAGGGAGCTTTATTGCAAAGTAGTACCTTTAGTTGGGGGATTTTAGAAAACATAGCTAGCAAAGTAGATTTTGCTTTATAAGCATTCAAAGAGCAAATTTCCAAAGCTCAGTCCACTGGATAGATTTTTATCAAATTTTCTGTGGACATGGAGAGTTTTGGATATAAGCTCTTCAACCGCTTATAAAGCAAAATGCTCATTTGCTAGCTGTGTGTTTCTAAAATCCCTTCTTTGGATTGCATGAGGTCTGAGTGAGTTTTGGTTCCCGACACTGTAAAATGTGCTGAGGAAGCCTGGCTTCAGGTCTCATCTCAAAAACAACAAAACGTGGACTGAGTGAGCTTTGGAAATTCCCTCCTTAACTGCATAATGCTGAGCCTAGTGCTGTAAGCAGAGAAATCACAAGCCAGACCTGCGCTACTGTACAAAGTGAGGACTTCAGCAGTGCAGTTCTTAACTGGCTCCAGGTCAATGCCAAAGTCAGCACTTTAAGGAGGTGACTCCTCCCTAACATACATCATAAAACCAGAATGGTTAGAGCCGTCGTTGTTGAGGTCGGACCATCTGACCCAGTAACAGCCTCTTTCTGTCTGGCTTGCGTGACCCCACAAATCCGAAATTCTCCATATGATTATGAGAGCGTGACAGTTGGCTATCCCGCCACAGCTGCAAGCCTCACGTTAAAAAAAAAAAACAAACAAAAACAATCACCATATTGTTGGATGGAGATGAAGCGGAGGACGTGTCAAACATAGAGAAGACAAAACCAGACACTGTTTTGGAGAATCTAAACATACATCTCTAGAACAATAATCACTGGCCCGAGATGAGGTGTAGTGGTGGTCGGATTTAACACACACAGCCACATTGTTTAAGACAGATGGGGGGGATAATGAATAACAAACGGCTGAAAGCTCTGGGGCCTGTTTTTTAATACCGCCGCATAGTCGGCTCTCTGTCACGCCTGTGCTCCCCTGTAGGATAGGTTAAACCACGTTCTATACTTTCCCCATCTGGACAAACAGTGTGAGGTTCTCTTACGACTCACCCGAGAAGGGTGGTGTGGTGTGTGAGATAAAGGGGGGAGCTGGGGGGGTCGGGGGGGTACAGGTGTGTGACGGATATTTCACCCGAAGCTTTCCGTGTAAAGAGAGAGGAGGAAATTCTTTGCCGGTCGTTCGGGGGTAGGCGGGCTTTCTCGTATATTGTTCTTAATGCAATAACGTAACGTCACATTTAGCTTAGCTTGTGGTTTATCCATTAGCTTTTTACCGCACAAAACATTCCCATGGAAGCAAGACTTGATGTCTTTATATACGTTGGGTTTCGATTAAACGCTGTGATTTCAGAGGCCCGATTCTATCCCCCTTTCCAGATTCTGCGCGCCCAGCATGCGGAATTCGCCTTGTACGGCCGCGGCAGAAGAGAATTATCGGTGGGGAGAATTCCTTAAGGTAAGGCTTTCAGAATGTATCGCAGATTTATCCGGGATGCCGTCGTGAACGGGGGAAAATTCTATCTGGACGGAGCGGATTTCAGCCCAGTGCATTGCTGCTGGTTTCAGATGTAATGCAGATGTTGTGTCTAAGGAGCTCCGTGGCACAACATCAAGGTAAAGAAGAAGTGATGTGTGCCTTTGAGGTGTACCGCAAGTTATGCTGGGTAATGGGTCCGATTCTGCTCTCCAAGCAAATGAATCTTTCAGCGGGAGCCGTATTGTACGGGACGGACAGAAAAGGGAAAGCACGCAAATACGAACCTTATGAGCTGACGTGGATGTGGTCGGCTCTACCCGCGTCGTATCATGTGACGGGAAATGTGCTTCTTCTGAACGTTGTGGGGGGGTGGGGGGTCTGCAGACTTGAGCCCCCCCTCCCCACCACCCACATCGTGCTGCTATAAATCTTGACTGGCCTGCATGTGTGTGTCCCTGTGTGTGCGTGTGCCTGTGTGTATGTGTCTGTGTGCGTGTTGCCTCTGTGTGTATCTGTGTGTGTGCGTGTGTGTATCTGTGTGTGTGTGTCCCTGTGTGTGTGTGTTGCCTGTGTGTGTGTGTGTCTCTGTGTGTGTATCTGTGTGTGTTGCCTGTGTGTATATCTGTGTGTGTATGTCCCTGTGTGTGTCTGTGTGTTGCCTGTGTGTGTCTGTGGGTGTGTGTGTGTGTGTATGTGGGTGTGTGTGTATATATGTGGGTGGGTGTGTGTATATGTGAGCGGGTATACCTATCCTTATG
>JAODUD010000050.1:770817-784890 GCA_026784285.1 Stomatorhinus walkeri | reverse complement strand
ATTTTCCCTATAGAAATGAATGAGCGGTCCCCATAAGGATATGTTTACCCTACATGTGTGTGTGTGTGTGTGTGTGTCTGTGTGTGTGTGTATGTCCCTGCGTGTGTCTGTGTGTGTGTGCGTGTCCCTGTGTGTGTGTGTGTATGTCCCTGTGTGTGTCTGTGTGTTGCCTGTGTGCTTCCAGGGGCGGCTGGCCCTGGCAGGCCGCCATCCGGCTGCGTGGTTCCCCAGGTGACGGGCGTCTGGTGTGCGGGGCGACGCTGGTCAGCAGCTGCTGGATTCTCACCTCAGCCCACTGCTTCAAGAGGTGAGGGATGGAGTTAGATAGAATAGAATAGAATAGAATCTTTATTAGAATCTTTATGTTTGTGCATATACAATGAAACTGTGTTCCTAGCAGTGCTACATATTATAAAAATTAGATGAAAATTAGAAAATAGATGAAAATTAGATAAGACAGACAAATGGACACACAGACAGACAGATAGATAGATACAGTAGATAGATAGATAGATAGATAGATAGATAGATAGATAGATAGATAGATAGATAGATAGATAGATGATACATGAGTGAATAAAAAATAACTTTTTTAGCATGGTACTTTTGAATTCTTGATTCTGAATGGTCATAAGGGTGTTGGTCACTTTTCCTTAACCATACAACTATAATGTTACTTAAAATTCCAAATGGACAGCACAGTTTATGTGCAGTATAACGCTGAATAGTGAGCTTATTACCGAAAATACGGTTCAGAAGAAAGAAGTAAAAATTGGCTTTGGTTAGGGGAACACAGGGCCACTGCGTTTGGACACGCCCCCACTCGAACCCATGGCCCCGGCAAAGGGCTTTCTAGTGGGGTGGCGGCATTCACTGCAATCCGAAACCTCTCACGAATAGAAATGAACGCGGAGATTTCCTCTTCCCGCAGCCCGATTTACTGTTTGCACTTATCTGGGTCATAAAGAGCCCCCCCCACGAAAAGCACGGAGCGCAAATAAATGCCGTCCGCATGGGAGCCGTTCTGCGGGGATTCACGCGTAATCTGACCATTCCTGAGTGGCAGAGCCCATCGGGGGATTGTAAATATTTGGGGGCCTCTCTGGGGATCATGAGGGGAGGGGGGCATGTGATTTTGCTCACCAACTGAAACGCTTCCACATGCAGCCAGTCCTCAACTAACCCCCCCGCCCCCCAACACACACACACACACACACACACACACATACAGAGCCTCTATTGGCTACCTATGCGATCGCTAAATTATCGGCTCTGGAACAGCAGTGAACAGCACTCTGACAGCCCCTAACAACTGTGCTATTTAGGATGGCCCTAGATGTGGTTCAGAAAGTGACTGTATTTATCTTAAAAACAGAAAAACTCAAATCTTCAGACGTGTTTACTTATGCTAAAACCTCTGTGCCATGTGACTTTCAACCTTCAATCTCAGGAAAAGAAATCTGTCACGGTCACTTTGCAAAATAATGGTGAATTCTCCCGTTGAATCGTCTTTTTAAAAATGTACCTGACGGAAGCTTCCTAAGCATTTAACGTATATATTTTCGGTATCGATCACAATTCCCCACACACCTGGTGAATCACTTATGCCTCTGTTTACATGAGTGTTATATCGTATTACTAACATATAGCGAAACCCTGCTGAATTATGTTCATGAATGGAAACAGTGTGAGCTGTAATTTCTGACCTGCAATTTCAGTTGCTTTCAAGTCATTTATCATACAATTACCATACTTTGGCACAACTTTGGGACAACTGTGGAAGGCGCTATATAAAAAATAAATGTATTGTATGTATTGTATTGTATCAATATGCATTTTTTTTACCACGGACATAGTATGTAAAAACATAACCGGCATAGTTTTTTTTTGCCCGCATACCAAACACGAGTCTTGCTGCAGATGCGTTTGTTAGTTGACAATCCCTGAAGTCTTGTAGCTAGAGCACATTTAGAAAGTGTTTGGTTGCAACTTGGGCTCTCAATATTAAGCGTTTCAAAATGGTTTTATGAAAATAGCCCGATGACAGATGCTCCGTGCAACATGACCGGGGACGTAGCAAAGTAAATGTCATATTATTTTTATGCATCTTGCTTCCATTTGGCTTCTGCCCAAGGATAATGAAACGACCGCCTTCGGGCAGTTACAGGCTGAAAACACCGTCGTCACATCAGACACAAGATTTGAAGAAACGACTTGATTTAGGACCTTGGTTTGTTGACATAGCGCCACTTTAGAGTTTCCCCGTCGTAAAAATCAATAGCATTCACTTGTGCAAACATTACCTCTTCATTTGTCTCATACGATTCAGCACAGACCTTCTGTTGATTCTTAGCAATAGACGGAAAGTGTCTGAATATTGCTCTTTGAGGAAAACAAAATTTTGTTGCCGGGCAGCGAATTTATTTGAGAGACGTGGAGCTTTTCACTGCTGGACATCGCAAGCAACATTAACTGACTAGGTGTCCAGAAATCTCGTTGACTCACCGCCATCCAACGGCAGGAAGCGGCTCTGATTTCAGGATGTTGATTTATTTCCGGAAGGATCCTGACAGTGCAACAAGCCACCCGCTTTTGGCGGCTGCCGATTCCCCCTCTTTACCCCCTCTTTCCATCCATGGCCGGTTAGATGTAATTATTTTCCCACGAGTGCTGATCTGTGACAGTCGGCAGATTGGTGTTACATTCAAAACCACAAGAATGCGGAAAGGACAGCAAAAACGCCACAGCCGAGCTGGCAAACCCGTGGTTGATGCAGACCCTGGAGATTCGCATCTGAAAGATGAATCTGCATCTCGCGAACATTGTTAAGTCCCCTAGGGGGGTGCCAGGGAATTCGCCAAGCGGAAATGATACTACGGAGCTCGTACCGAGTTACGTCTTTGGTTCATTCGAAACTCTGACCTCCGGGGGCCTAGAATAAATTCCCCCTATTACTTACAACACGATATGAGATCAGAGGATATTCTGTGGCAGAATGAGACGCAGTTCATTTTGTAAGCGAGCAGTTAGTGTAAATTCGGACCCGAGTGCGTGTTCTGGGATTTGGGGAAGTTTGAAGTCTGAAAGCGTTACAAGGTTGTAGGAGCAAGAAAATACCATATAGTTGTTATGCAATTGGAGTTTTCATATGGGGTCATTCATATTGTGTAGGATTAGAGGCACACATACATAATTTACTATATTGATATTTGATGACCTTGTTTTTGGTGATAAATAAACGATTCTGATTCAGTGACCGCAGCATATAATTTCCAGTCCATTGTTTTTACTCAATTAAAACGCAGTCATTACTGGTAACCGTTCATGTGAAAATAGAGAGTGCTGTAAGAAAAGCACGCTCCCATTCTCCCAGAGCCTGACACAGGTCTGCTTGTGGAGATGTGGGGGATTTTTAGCATCATTGTGTCATGTGACCCGCACCCAAGCCGCGACCCACATCGTGCCCCTTCTCACACAGGTATGGGAACAGCACAAAGACGTACAAAGTCCGAGTGGGCGACTACCACATCCTGGTGCCGGAGGAGTACGAGACAGAATACGCCGTGGAGGAGATCGTACCCCACCCTAGCTACGAGGCCCATAGTAACGACTACGACCTGGCCCTGGTGAGGCTATCTGGGCGGGAGGGCCGCTGTGTGACTTTCAGTCGCCATGTCCTGCCGGCCTGCCTTCCCGGGCGCAGGGAGAAGGCAGCCCGGACCTCCTCCGGCTGTTACATCACTGGCTGGGGCGACACAGGTAAGAAGCCCCGCCCCCTGGTGACCGGGGTCACAAGTTCCCCGAGTCATGTGTGGAGCAAGCTAGTGTTTCAAGTTCCAGAGTCTTTGCACGACTTAAACACGACGGCACGCTCCGTAATCGAATACCATTAAAGGATCTTGCTTTGGGTCTTGCCAACCGTTTCCGTCAAGGGAAGCACGCACTCCGTGCACTCCTACTGCAGCTAGCTAGACAGAATCAAAGCATTGCAATCCAAAGGTTCAGCACATCTAATTTGGGAGCTTCAGTAACACATCCGTCTTCTTCTGGCATCCTGTCCAGCCCATCCACAGAATAAATCCCTTACATCTCAGAGCAGATGAGTCCAGGTTGGCTTCAACCTCAATTAAAAAGCAGTTTTGAATGACATGAGACAGAGTGGATCTTTTTCTGGTTCTCCACCATAAATATCACTAGGATTCACTTCTCTACTTGGCCTGACAGCTGAAAGACATGGAATTGGACATTTTTTGTGTAATTTATTTCTACAAATCCAAATCTTTTTGACATTTTGGACAGACAAAGGGCTGTCAGCATGAAAATATTTCATGGTAAATGTGTCCGCACCACTTTGACCTGCCAGAAATCTCACAGCTCCTGTCGCCTTCAAAATACAGTAATACTTTTTTTGGTTCAGTGGGTAACCCAGTGCAGATTTGTTCCCCTTCATAATGCAGCAAGCCTGAGGTTTTTTTTTTTAATAATAGCTTTTTTTTTTCTCCAAAAAAAGTATCTTGTTTTGGCTGCCGAAATGTGCACACAGTCATTATCCAGGGTCATATCCAAAAGGGCTGTCGTTGAACCAATGATTTATAATACTTTGAGGAATTTTCTAAGGATATATTAACTGTAATTTGTGACTGTGTTGAGAATTTGTGGTGTGGTGCAATTAGTTCATGCTGAATACTTTGTGTGTTTGTGCATGTGTGTTTGGGGGGGGTGGGGGAGGCTGGAGAAGGATCAACATTTAAAGCTCTTGACATTTGGGTTGGTCAGATTGGATGAGAAGAATTGTGTTAAAGTATTAAACATGTTTCTCCAAGCTATTGACTGTTCTACCCCTGTGAACAAACGCATTGTGGTTGTTGTTAAATGGCCCGGAATAGTGTATGAAAGGCATCTGTCAGCTTTTTCGTTTGTTTTTCTTTATAGCTCATGTAGCTAATAAAAGAAACAGACTTTGTATAACGTAAAAAAACAAAAAACTTCCGAAAAGGTGCAGAATATATACAGTACAAACCAGTTAGACTGTACAAGCAAAATTACACTGAGTAGTGTTTTACGTAGCTCAGAATTTATCCCTTAATGATGAAACAATTTAGCGTAAATATCTTGCGCGGAGGCTGGTCTTTTGGTTCCCGTGCCCCGAGTGAGCTCGTGTCTCTCCCCAGGACGGGCATACTCTAAGACTCTGCAGCAAGCCGCCGTCTCCCAGCTCCACAAACGCCACTGTGAGGCCCACTACCCGGGTCAGTTCACTGCCCGAATGCTGTGTGCCGGCAACACGCCGTCAGAGCCCTGGGCGGACAGCTGCCGGGGGGACAGCGGGGGCCCACTGGTGTGTGAGCGGACTGGAGGCCGCTGGGTGCTCTACGGGGTCACGTCCTGGGGCTACTCGTGTCGACTGCAGAACTCGCCCGGCGTCTACACCAAGGTGTCTGCCTTCATGCCCTGGATCCGCCGGGTGGCGGGGCTGTGATGGCGCTCTAGGGGTCAGCTGAGTGTGGTGCGTAGGTGGGCGCAAGGCCTTATGAACAAAAGGGTGTATACAGGGGGCGGGGTTACAAGGGATGCGGCTCTGAGCTGAAAGCTGAATGGTTCACACAGTGTCCGTCCCCTGTCAATCATCAATTTAAAACATATGATTGGCTAATGATAACTTTGGCTCCTCTGTATGAATTATGGCCCCTCTTATGCTCCAGCTATATTCCTTTACTACACATCAGCACTTCTCTGTTAAAGGGACCACATTGCAAATGTGGCACAGAACGGGGCGGCTGCCTGTTGTTTTTGTTGTTCTTCAAGCAAAAGCCCACGGAAATAAGAGTGAAACACATTTTTAATTCCTAATATGAAGCGACAAACTTTGCACTTTAGGATTTTAAAGAATTCATCAAAATTGTGTGCAGTTAGGCGAGGGGAACATTACCTATTAAATAGGTATGCACAGTAAAAGATGTCTTCGAGTACGTCTTCATTAAAATGTCAGTTGTGTACAACGTTAATGTTTAAGTGTCGCTTACCGTGCTTTAAATTATGCTCTGCAGTAGACTTACCGCTTTGCTCTGGTGCTCTTTCAGTATGTTTAATGCAATAGTTTTGTGCAATACTTCAGGAATTCTCCAGCTATAGATATCCATTGTTACTAGTTTTTTATGTTGAGAAAAAAACTGATAAATACACATAAAATTGTCTGCGAAAAGCACAAAACAGTTTGCATTATGAATTTCTAGTAATGCTGATTTGGTTACAGCTGAGCACGGTGCTATTGCAACTGCTTTTATACAACATCTTAGTTTTATATTATGTTTTTGAATGTATTGCTGGATTAAGCTATGTATACTGCTTTTATAAAAGCCTCAATGTGGTATGTCAGTTTCAGAAAAAGTGAGGTGCATCGGTTAATGGGTGTTGTAAAAAGTACAAAAACAAATAAACATTTAAACGCAGTGCTGATATCGGTTTGTTAATTCGTTTTTCTTTGTGGGGATTAGAAAACAATTTTCATAACCAATTTAAAGATTAAGATTAGTGATCATAATTTGATTTATTTTCATCACTGGTTTTAAATCATGGAAAACAAAATCGTATTCTGCAAAATAACTGCAGATATTATGTAAAATATCCATCCATCCATTTTCCGTAACCACTATTCAGGGTCCAAGCCCATCCCAGACACAATGCGCCCAAGGCAGGGAACAACCCAGGATGGGGCGCCAACCCATCACAGGGCACACTGACACATGCACAACTATGGACAATTTGGCAACTCTATATGTTTTTGGTCTGGGGTGGGGGCAGGAGGAGAGACTGGAGAACATGCAGACTCCACACACAAGGAGCCATGGTGGAGACTTGAACCCAAATCCTAGTGGTGCGAGGTAACGGCACCAGCCCACCATGCCGTCTCGGCCGGATAACGACCCGGCCCTTCCCCTGACTGAGGAGGGCTCGCCTAGCTCCGGACATGAGTCGTGGGAAGGAGCTCATGGAGATAAGCTGTGGCTTTCAGCTTCCTGTCCGCTCTAACATCTCCGCTGGATTAACAGGACAATGAGAAGAGGTATAAACCCTGCCAGATGAAGGCAAGGCAGCCTGGGATTCATACCCTAGTATCACAACATAAATTTACCTTACATTTTTATCTATTTAGCAGTTGCTTTAATCCAAAGTGACATATATTTCTGTGAAAAAACAGGGTCATTCAGTCCCTGGAGCAACTTGGAGTTCAGAGCCTTGCTCCAGGGTTGGCGTGAGCCAAGATATCTGGCCCACCCCCCACAAAATGTCTGCTTGGGCCCCCCAGGCAAATTTTACCTTTTTACAGGCCCCTGCGACGTGTTGGCCCCCCAAAATCCACCAGGGTACCCACAGCCGTTCGACACCCCGTACTCAAGGCCCCAACAGTGAAACCATTTCTTAAATGGTGGGATTTGAACCGGCAACCTTCTGATCAGAGCCAACCAAGCCACTCACTGCACTCATTTACATGGAATCGCCTGCTATTCAAACGCAGGCAACAATTTACACCCACTGCTGTGTATTGAACAAGACGTAGCTCTACAACGTCAGAGGAATATCAAGTAAGTGTTTGTCCCGCTACTGTGGAAGGGTTTGATATGTCCTCGCTACCCCTGTGCTGCTGAGGAATGCATTTCGCCTTTTGCCGTCTGTTGCACTGCCTGTTTCCCACGTAACTTGGAATTTTTTGCATTTCCAGTGTGAAGCAATGCAAACCAACCATGCTCACAACAGCACTTAGCACTATAGCTCCAAACAAAACTCACCGGCATGGCAAACATACCAGTGTCTTCTCTGTTAGCTGGACAAGCCGAATATGTTTACGGGGCGCGGTTCTAAAGGACACTGTTTGCTCGGACGTGCCGCCCAGGCACAAGAGCCGGCACCTTCGCACAAGTATTAGCGGGAAGTACTTTTCCGTCTCCTATGTCTAGAGTCCTGCGTGACCAAAACATCTTCAGGCGAGGAAATTCAGCTTGTATCAGGAAAAAAAACAACGTAGCATAGTCTGCGGTTTTAATAGCAGAGGACGCGTCAAAGGGTAGCTTTTCATAAAAGTGACAGTGAGACGTCTGAAGTATCGGGTGGGGGAAACAAAAGCAAGGAAAATGAGGGACTTCACTGAAACGTTGAAATGAGATAAACACCGACTTGCTCAACAGGAAAGTTCATTGAATTAAGAATAAATATAATTCATAAGGCATTGGGGTTAAAGGGGGATTTTTATAATGGTTTAGGGTTAGATGTATGGTGAATACTAGCAAAAAAATTTTCTTAAAATGCAGTATTCCACACCATATGGATACACCTTTTTAATGGTGCCTTAAAGTACAATACTATGTATATATTATGATATTTTTAAGTGTCTTAGTCTCTGATTGTTTTCAAGACATTCTGACACTTTCTTACCCCAAAGGTGTCCAGTCTAGGTGGAGTGATGTTCCTACCTTACTCGTAATGTGATTTCCTGTGATGTGACTTAAGTTTTTTTTCTTTTATTATGGGACAATCCCATAAAAACTCCAGGTTTAAAATTGCATCAAACAATTTTAGCTGAAGGTCCCGCGCTTCAAACCTGTGTATGTTCCGTGTACAGAAATCCCCTGACTTTATCCAAATACTACAGAGATATACGCCCGTATTTTCCACTTTTCTTAAAAGGTTGGCAAAGGTTTACAAAAAAAATCAAAACAGAATAATGTTGTAACAGACAGGGATGATCATGCTCTCTGTTCAAACTGCAAAATACCTTTAAATCTTTATGAAACCAACTGAAGTAAATACATATTTAATTAACAAGCCCAAAAAATACAGGAAAAAACTGCCCTCTAGATCCAGTAGCGCTCTTTGCTAGCAGGGATCTGTCCCGAGCCATCTGCGGGCTCCACTGTGGTGACTTCCACAGTGTCACCGCCGGGTGCCAACACCGGAGCTCCGGCGCCTCCGGCGAGCGCTCCCGCAGGATCTGGCTCGGAATGCTGCGCAGTAAATCGTGGTTTAGCACGCCCGAGTGTGAAACCGGCAGATAAGCCACATTTTAGTAGGTAGCCTACTAAAAAAAGCATACACACACACAAACTAGAGAATAAAAATAAGGCCGCTTTGTGCTTTCTTTTACTTGCCGCTCTGTAAATAAACAGCTGTAAAAGTTCATATAAAAAGTAATAACATTGTATTAAATCAGCAGAAACATTTAAAAGTATGAAGCATGTTGCTTTTGGGTGTTATGTAGGGGCTATCTCGTTGAACACTAGAGGGCACTGCAATACCGCCATATTTCAGAGCGGTGGTCATTCTTGCCGGACCAATGCGGGCGTGTAAGAACAACACAAGGGATTTATTCATTCCAGCCTGGTTGAACCTGTACCACGTGACATCATTATCAATACGAGGAGATTCCTTCATACTTTCATTATTTTTTGAAGCAATATATTCAAATTGTTTCAGTTTTTTGTCGTTTTATGAGAGGAATATAACAATTAGTACAGCAAAACTGAAAACAGTAAAGCATATATTTTTGTATAAAGTTAAATGCTGTAGATATGTGACAGATTTAGGACAAGTGGGTGTGGAAGATGATCGAATGAGAAGGGTAGTTTATTAAACTGTATGTTACCCATTTGTCCGACAAATGTACAAGATCATTTTAGGTAATACTAACTTGCTCAATGATAGAGAAACGCTTCACTTCCTTGAGTATGAACCTTCCACATCCCAAGGGGAAAAAATGTCTATTTTTTAATAAAGGATGGTTCTTCACTGCGCGGAATGAAAAAGAGAAAGTCTTTCTGTTACAGTGCCCGAGTATCACAGCGTCTGTCATGGGGGGGGGGGGGCGTTTCGGAAAAGTAGCGAAATGCACAGGCACCGTGACAGGTGGTTTTAAGAAATCCTACAGATTTAAAATAAGCCCAAAAATAAGCCCACTGAGTTAATACTGCCATCTGCTATTGCCATCTTCCAGGACCCAGTTCTTCACGATGCGACTCCAAGGCGGTTTAGCTTAACGAAAATTATTTCTGCAGCACTTTTGAGTGAATGCAAATGCGATCTATTCAAATCACTGCGCAGGCTTTACTGTTCATTTTTAGAACAGCATCTCATTTGGAATGTGTGGGGAAGACGAATCAGTCCGTCCATCCATCCATCCGTCCGTCCGCCCGTCTGTCATGCTGGTCAGTGTCACGCTCCAGAAATGCTTTTACAACATAAATTGAATATCACAAAAGTTAGCTTGGACAAAACAAAATATTGAATGAAATTTTTTTTAATTCAAATGATTAAAGTGTAATTAAGGGTAATATAATTTTCTTTGCTTAGAAGATAAGCATGTTTGTTCTTATATATTTAGGTAGGCCTATTTTGCAGTAACAGCCGTGTCCTTCCCGGGACTTGCGGTCGTCTGTTGTCATTCTTTAACCGTTGCTTGCCCAGACTCCTGTGAATATTTCAGCAATGTTTAATTACAGCCTGTCCCAGGTGCTCTCCTGGGGGCATGCTGTCATTTACTGACGTGATTTACACACATCCCGACCCATTTATATACACAAAGTGAGAGATCCTATTAGTGTCAAGACTGCACTGCTAGAAAACCAAATGTTATTTTAGTTGCCAAGACATGGACGATACACGTCTCAGGCGGAATCTTTTGATGGTGTTTCGCTACAATGTTTAGGTAGTTGTAGCCATTTCTGACGACGATGTTCGTTCACCTATTGTCACTGCAACCCTATACAGTAGCCTATAAGTGGTCATGGGAAGCTAATGTTACGTATCGGAATAAAAAAAAAACTGAATATTTAAATAACCGAGTTTATAAAATCAATTTCACGTTGTACATAAAACTTCCACATGTTTTAAAAGTATTTAAAAAATTCAAAATAATTATAGACGTTACCATAGTATCATGCTTTAACTGTATGTATATGAACCTTCCACAATAACGAGGCAGTATTTGCTCGTGAACATTTCAGTGATACAGGTCCGGGTGGTGACAGCTGACCCTCAGGATGCTGCCAAACTCTGCAGCGCCCCTGTCCCGAAAGAGCAGCAGCCGCTCTCCCTGCCAGCACAACGCGAGCGCCGACTCAGTCGAGTCCGAATCTCAGACTCATTTCACGCCTGCGCGCGTAGCCGCAGCAATAGAGTGACTCATTCAAGTAAAACCAAACGCCTTAAACAGAGCAATTTACTAAAACATGAACCAGTTCAGTGTTTATTGAATATACATACACTCTTTTGAAGCAATTACACAGTAAATTGAGGCAATTATTAACAAAAACACAAGTAAACCATCCAGAAAATATGCTGCAGTCCAGGGAGCGAGAGTAAGGCTAAACTGGAAACATAAGTACACAAAGTGTCTCAGATTTTGGAATTCTCAGAATTAATTTTACATAAGGTATTTTCTTTGCTTTGTGCCATTATGGCAAGTGGTCTATTAATGATAAAAAACTAAAAATATGACATTACATTTGATCATTGTAGGCATTAGACTTCATCTCCATCCCCACCCTTAGTCTAGGTCTCATAAATACAATCAACTGCGTTTCCCCTGTGAGATGTTGGCCGCAACCCACGACCGCGACTCTCCGTCATAAATTCCGAGTCCCTGTTACGGAAAGCGAATGTGCGCGACCCGCCGAGGTGAGACGCCAAGGGCTGCAGAGGATAAGGAGCGTCGCTCTCCCCGGGATAGCGTCCGTCCGTCCGTCGGTCGAATTCGCACCCGGCAGAACTCCCCCTACGTGCGTCGCATTGGCTGATTGTCCACATGCCGGTGAGACACTGAACAACGAATAAATACAGACCTCAAAACATAAAGCGGAAAAGAATCAATGTTGACGCTTGTGGTGGGACACTCAGAATTCCCTGAGTTCACATGAGTTCGCCAAAGTAAGTCGTTTATAGGTCATTGATCCACGTAAGAATAGACAGCAGGCCGTGGATATTTCCAGAAGCCTCGGTACCCACACCAAAGAGCAACTCTGGACGACCGAGAGATGTCCGACTCCACACCAACGTCAGACTAATGTGCCGAAACAACCAGGGCTCTCAAATCGGAGACTCAGAAAACCTCAGTCTGCAGACTCCACCTTGGGCTTACGATGCTGCCGGTCTCTACCATCCTCACCGGACGATAAACCTGCATCTTCTGAAACGCAGCTGTCGTTAGGGTGAAACAAACCAAATGACCATTCCCACTAAGCATTCTGCTTGTTTTTTAATTTAGACAGCACATATACCTGCATACTCGTTAAAACCTGCATATGCTGTCAGACCGACAGGAAAACGGCTTCCGGGCGGCTGTCGACGACGTCAATTTAAAGAAAATAAAAACAAAGTCTAAAAACTGTTTTACCATAAAATAACGGAACAGAACCGTCTCCCGACAATCGGCTTCGTTCACCACCCGTCTCCTCAGTACAGCCATATGAACGAGTTAGAAGTACTGGTGCGTGTTTCTGATTTTTTTTTCTTTTTTCAATTATTACTGTCTCTATAACGTACGAAACACAAAACACTCAGCGAGTGAGGCATGGAACGAAACTTAGTGCAAATTATCACCATGGAAACCAGACAGCTGGCCAGCACTGCACTGGAATCATAACGTAAGAGTCACTACTGGCACAAGTGCAGGCCCTCTCCAGAAACCGGAGGCCCCTCCTCCGCCCCCAATACTGCCGCGCGCTGCCTTTCAACTCCTCCACCCCCCATGGGGGATACGCCATATCTGCTCTCCACAGGTTCCTGTACTTGTGACACCACATGCCAGCACATGGAAACATTAAAACAAGGATTTTGTTTTCCTGAAGAGGTGTTTAAATCCAGGTCGGGTTTCTGTGGTTCTGTTTTTTATTTTTTTTATTTTTCCATTTTTGTGTTTTTTTTTTGGCAGCCGCATTTGAGGGTCGCTGGAGTCCTGTGACGAATGGGGTCCTTGAGGCTCCTGGCGCTCCTTGCTATCTGACTTTCTGCAGCTCCTCCCGCAGCCAGGCTGGCAGCGGCTGGCCCAGGCGATGCAGCAGCTTGGACAGCTCGACGTTGTGGTCCTTATAGTATTTGGATAGGAAAACCCTGGACTGGGGAGACAAGGGGGACAGCAAAGGGTGGGTCATTCCTTCTCTACCTTTGAAGGGATTTCAGCTCAGTAAAACTTTGTTCATCTCCATGGGGAAATTCTGTTTTTGCTCATCCCTTTTTACTCTCCAGGAGACACGTTTGGGGGTTTCAGACAGTGGGGTCAACCAGCATCCAGAGGCCCAGGAGCAATTGGGGTTAAGGGCCTTGCTCAAGGGCCCAACAGTAGCATCGCTCTGACGGCCGAGGGATTTGAACCAGCGACCTTCCCATCACAGACACAGAATCCTAACCCCATGAGCCGCACACCGCCCAGAATCTCAAACACTTATATCACAACCCTTAAATGGGTTTGTGGACTATGGACGGATGGAGAGACAGATAGACACAAGTCTTTTTTATCTTTTATTTTAAAAAAAAATCTTCTTTAACAGTATAGTAATAAACATTTCAATAAATATCTGTCTCTTCACTAATATCCCAATGCTAAGTCAAGATTTAACCCAGAAGATCTGTAAGAAGACCGGAAAGAGGAATGAGGTGCACCGGGCCGAGGCGACAGGACAGTGAGATGTATAGAGCCTGTACTTCCCTCATGACCCAGTCTGGCTCCCCTTGCTCGAGCTGGAGCACACTGTAATCACTGACAGCGTGAACGCAGTACAGAGATACGTGGGGGTGGGAGTGGATTGACAGCACAGCTGCAGACATCTCAGCCAGCTTATCTGCCGGTCAGTGCATGCCTTCAGAGAAAGGCCGTGGATCTGTGCGGATAGCGTCACGGTCCCTGTGGTCGTTCCTCCACAAGCCGGGCAGAATCTCTCTCCGCACCTCACAGCCGTCAATTGCTATGCATTGGATGAGCTGGTTCTGTCCAGGGACTGATCTCTATCTGCTGCCATTTTTTTTATGCTTTGGGGGGCTTCGACGGAAGGGGCAATATGACTCCTCATAATTAGGTTGTAACACCCC
>JAODUD010000050.1:748669-758833 GCA_026784285.1 Stomatorhinus walkeri | reverse complement strand
TCTGCGTGATCATCACTTATCGGAAAGAGCTACTTAGAACCTCAAAAGGGGGCACAATCAATCACATAGGCAAACCGCCCCCCCCCCCCTCTCCCCACATGTGCCGGCTCAATACTCCTCTTAAATGTATTGTTGGCTGTGCTGTGCCTGGTGAGCGTGAATACTCCCAGCTCACTATTGGGTATTGTTTCAGCGTGCCATCCGTGTGTGTCCATTCCCCAGCACACATTTTTTAACACCAGCACAGCACCATTTTAAGACCATTTGTGCGGTTTAGTGACAACCACACAAATCGCCGATTAATGCAGCATCTAGCAATCTAGCATTTTTTCCCCCCCACTTTGCTCTATGCACAGCGAGGACCCTGGGGGTGTCTAGGTTAATGCCAGACATCTCTGGTGCTACAACATGGCTCTCCTCCCTCTTCCCTGCTTCCGCACTATGAGAGTAATTAAATTTGCTTTGGAGAATAATAAATAAATACACAAGCTCCCAAATGGGAACCTGAGACATGCTATGACTTAATAGAGACTGGTATATTGATAATAGAATATTATGAAAGAATATCCATTTTTGTGGATATCAGTGATAGCCTGGGCCATAAGATTACAAAAATGAATACATAAGCAAATCATATAAGTAAAAACCATATGTAAAATATATATGGGAAAATCTTGTCTGTAAGTGCTACAAAAATATGCATAATATAAAAGTTAGTCATCAGCTGGGAATGGAAATATTGTAGTATACCAGACTAAACATGACATAGATAGATAGATAGACAGACAGACAGAAAGGAAGGAAGATAGGAAGGAAGAAAGTAGAGATTTCAGGTCCAGAGAGTACAAATCCAGACCAAGATTTTATTTCAACCAACCAGCTGAGTATAAAGAGTCTCAGTCACAGAGTACTCAACTGGTTGGTTGAAACAAAATCTTGGTCTGGATTTGTACTCTCTGGACCTGATACCTCCACCTCTGATGGATAGATGATGGATGAATTGATGGACAGAGGCTTTTTAATCTCCGAAGGGAATTTCTGAAAAGTAACGCATGGCCCGTACCAGGATTTAACGCGCAACCTTGCCGTGATTAGCACCTAATCGTTAGTTCTCTAACTTTACGCTAGTTTCTGAGCTTAATGAAAGAGTTGGTTATTTTCTTGTTTTAAGGTTATGAGGTAGCTTGTTTTATAATTTTAGATAAAATTTATAATTGATTTTGAGTTCCAAGTGAAATTGAGACAATCGTGTCAGTAAAGCAATGTTTAAGTAAAATTATTGGTGTAAGTTTCATTTTTGACTATATGAAATTATATAAGCTGATACTACTGGTGAAATGCTCCTTAAAATCAGTATCAGAAACAAAGTTTTCGAATAATAGAAAATAAAAATGGTCCAGAATCAGAATTTCACTTAAAATTTGACATAATGTTCATAAGATGTAATTTTCTGCAATAAATAATAAAGATGTATAATAATAAACATTCCAGGTAGTGCGTGCAACGTTAATTGCCAGTAACAGCTACTGTGGACTTGCAAGCGTTTCACTGTTCATAACACGTGCGCTGGGTCGCCATCTCATTAACGACACAATGACATTTTAAATCCCCGTGTTATTTTATGCTAATCCACAGCACAACGTGATGAAAGCCCAGTCCTGAAACGTGACCTTTGCGGACCTATTTTGATCCACCACGGGGCTTTTTTATGAGTGCCTGATGGCCAAAATGTCAATGCGGCATAGGCGGCGACATGGGGGTATCCGGTGTCGCTCCGGCTGGCCCGTGGAGGTGAATGGGACCTTGGGGACTGCCCTGGTACCGGGCCTCAGGCGGGATGCCGCTCGATGAGCCGTGCACGCCGGAGGTCACTGCTGCAGCTTGCGACTTGCAACGCCGGGTGACCTTGGCCCGGGATGGCTGAAGCCCATGGGTCGAGTCCTGACAGGCCTGGATAAGCCCCACGGCCCTCGGTGGCTCATCTGCCTGCTCTCAGGTGACCCATATGACTCGCTATGTTTCTCCTCTCTTTTAAGTTTCAAATGTTAAAGACAAGAAATGATGCTCTGTATGCAGTGTATGAAATGCTGCATCCAGGGGCATATACAGGGGTGGGGCCGCAGGAGCCCCGCCCCCCAAATGAAAGCTGATTGGACCTTAGAGAGCCCCTCCCTTGCCAATCACAAACTCAAAATAAATCACTGGCTATCTGGTCCTTCCGTATTATTTATAGCCCGTCCTATGCCCCCCACCTTTGAAAAAGCAAATCCTAAAATGGCTTCATCTTTGTGTTGTTTCAGAAATGAATAAATTCTTGAAAAAGGACCCCCCCCCCCACACTAACCAACTACACCCTAACGCAACAATGAAGTTGATAATGCTAACAGAACAAAGCTGACAAAAGCATTGATTAAAAAAACGCTGCTTACCAGTCGATACCCTTGTGGTAGTTGTTGGTGTTGAAGAACTGAACTTCCTCGAAGGTCTTCAGACTGGGAAGGTTGCTCGATATGGATGGGTGCATGATGAGGAAGAGGTACAGTGCCGTGGTTCCTGAGAATAAGCCATTTCAAAAAGTAACATTATGGGATGATCGACAAGTTAGCCCGCAATTTATGAGACATTAACACTAAACCCTCAGGAAAATGAGATGGTGTAAGGGGGTGTGAAGCCTGGGGTGTCATGCTGTCGAGTGCAGTGTCAGGGAGAGCTGAGCGGGTCGGGATCTGTCACGGTCTGGCATGCGCTTCTGTGCCGAGCTGAATTGCATCCACGCACTGCCCTCTGAAAGTCCCTTGAAGTTAATTCATGTTAAACCAGCCGTCTGGGGGATCACACTACATAACGGACAAACCGGTGGAAGGAGAAGACATCCTACAGGGAAACCCGATTGCTCACATTCCGCGTTTCACGTTTCTAATAAACAAAATTTTTGTAGCATTAGCGGGGTTTAGCGGCTGCATTGGAAAACCGCAGGAAAGGTCTCCGATTCCTTCGACCGTGAGCGGATTCTGATTTCACTCTGTCTTTGATTAAACCCAAAACACTGTTTCTGGGGAGGAGGGAAAAAAATTAAGATAAAAGAGAAAAGAAAACAGAAGTACGACGTACAGGTTGGCATTCACTTAGGCTGTCCAGGAGCTGTGCCAGACTGCCTGGAGCAAATCAATCAAAATTAGCTCCTACGGCCCCCATATAAAGCGCCGGCGTCTGCTCTACGCACCGGTTTTCTGTGGCCCGATCACCACGAACTTCGGCAAGCGGTCGCAGGTCTTCTCTTTCGACCAAATGTCCTTGTGCCTCTTGTCGTCGCAGGGATTCTGATGGCGCCAATGATAAATCATGTAAACTAGCTATCAGTCAGCTTAAAACAGGCAATAACACAAAGCCTCCCAAAAACACAAATATTTCGATAAAACGCTCATATACTGATTTAGTGTACATGTATATTGATTCTTATAAACCAATAATATTGATATTTAGGGACCATAAACAGATCACGATGCTTTTAGTTACTTCAAACCAATGGTTCATTTTCAAACTATGCTAGGAGAGAGTAGAAGGTACCATGGCTGTATCAGGACAGGTACTTGCTATAAACACCTGCTCACCTGCCAAAGTGGTTGTCTCTGTTCAGGGAAGAGCTGGAAATACTTGTGGGCCAGCTGCAGTGGCGGCAGTGTGTGCAGGTTAAGGTTGGTCCAGCACTGGACGAAGTTAGCTAGGTTCACGAATGTGTAAAGACCTAGCCGGTCATTTCCGTAGTTGGATAAATGTGTCATAAAGATGCTGATCTGTAAAGGGAGAAAGATTTTTTATCACTGACGGTTGGAAATGCTGACTCGAAACACCTTCCACGAGCTCCCGACAGATGGCAGTAGGGACTTCCTGAAGTACCTGGACGGGCACAGCTGTAAAATCAATCTCTGTTTGACCACAATGGCTTATCTGACAGTTTTTAAGCTCTCGATCATCCGTTTTTAGCTGCTGATGAAGAGGGGTTTGAAAGCCCCTGTCAAAATTGTGTAAAACTGAGGGCCGCGTCTTTGTGCCGTTTAAAACCAGTCACTCAGGAAACCTGCTGGCGGCACCCCTGAGAAGCGGCGATTTAAGCAAGGGCACGTCTTCAAGACGACATCACCTATGAATTAACGGCACTCCTGCCCGGTATAAGACCAGACAGATCTTTAGCTACCTCCGCCTTCAATTAATCATTTTACATTAATCCCCAGGATGCCTAAACCTACACTATTATTGTGCCAAACAAACAAACAAACACAACAACACAAAATGCACCATGCTGCAGAGCTATGCAATGCGGACCAATCGGATCGCAAAAGACACGTTTTCAACTGAGACGACCAGCTGCCAGACGATCCCACTGCTGTAACATGCCACTGCTCATCGTATTTATAAATAACGGACTGTACGTCTCAATTTGTTTTAGTACACAAGAAGGAAACTGATATTTCAGGAGTGAAACTGCAGACAGTAATAGCTTTCAGTGATAGTGATACAGATAGCTGGTCAGGGCTTCCATTAAAATTGGTAATAATAGTGTAGATACAGTAATTAAATGTATCAAATTCTCTTTGGTGAAAGTAAATATATTTCAAGTAGAGGTCAGACCTTCAGAAGCTTGAAAACGAAGGACGATTCACCCATATCAAGCATCCCAACGACAGAGACATCTATACTGCTTATTTATCCCGCTAGGCTACATTCTTTAATCTCCTGGAAATACATTATACGGCCAAAAATGTGGACATCAACTTGTTCCAGTGGATTAATACTAAGTTACTCCACACTAGGCTTGTATAATAGCCTCTGATTTTCTGGAAGGCTTTTCATTAGATGTTGGCTGGTGGGATTTGCTGCCGTTCAGGTTGGGTATTGATGTTGGATGATCAGGTCCCTTTCTGTGAGCTTGTGTGACCGACCACTTCACAACTGAACTTCCTCCCAGACATTGTGACCTTCATGGTCACTTCACCTGCAGCTGATCAGGGCAGCTCATGGGGCAGATACATGGCGAGGTGGTTTTTTTGTTAAGATGGCGTCCTAGGATGCCGCCAAGTGGAAAGTCACTGACCTCTTCTGTGTGACCTTCCATTCTGCTGCTAATGTTTGCCGCAGGAGATTGTGTGACTGTGTGCTTAATTAAATTCCTGCGTCCTGTGTAATGGGTGTGGCCTAATGAGGCAGACCTTCTAATTACCACGGGGGTCCACACTCTTTTGGCCATATGGTGTAATTAGCAGAACCGCTAACTTAAGGATCACTAATACGTGCCTCACACTTCGACGTCTCGGCTCTTCCTCCGGGCATGCCCACGTGCCCCGTCGCACGACGACGTTCGGCATTGACACGGAGCCCCAGACAAGGCCCCCGTGGGGACATGCTGCCGCATTTGGACGACGAGACCCAGAGCCAGTTCAACTACTTAGACAAGCCGCACGACTTCCTGTGGCGACTGAAGCAGGAGATGTATGCATGATGTAAGATGGAGAGAGGTGGCATGAAGTCAGAAGGGATGGATGCTTGAATGTGTGTGTGTGCGCGCTGGTGCATATGTGTATATGTTTGTGTGTGTGTGTGCGCACTGGTGCACGTGTGTATATGTTTGTGTGTGTGTGTGCTCTGGTGCATGTGTGTATATGTTTGTGTGTGTGTGTGTGCGCTGGTGCATGTGTGTATATGTTTGTGTGTGTGTATATGTGTGCGCATGCGTTGGTGCATAGTTAAGGTTAGGGCTGGTAGGGATTAAGGTGGCCAATGTTGGGATTACGGTTTTGTCCATAGCAATGAATGGATGGCCCCCACAAAGATACGAGTACAGGTCTGTGTGTGTGTGTGTGTGTGTGTGTGCGTATGGGCTTGCCAGACATAAGCCACTGCTGTTTTTTAACAAAATGGTCAAAGATCATTGGAAACTGGGGCAATTGTTTAAACTGGACCTTTGTCAATCTGAGACAGTACAACTTTCAGTTAATGGAGTCACGAAACAATATATAAGCTTAGTTTAACCTCAGAAAAATAATTCAATACAGCAGCTGCTTTTTTATATGAATATATATCACAGACAGCAGCCCAGAATGATCCCTCTCATTACCAGTATTCGTGCATTTCTATTAACATACTTGCTCTTAACAGCTTTACGGAATATTTTTAAAGATCTCGAGGGTCACGATCCATTCACAATATCACAAAGGACTTCCTTTCAATACTGCCCTAATTAAACCTCGGTAGCAAACCCAGAACCAACTTTCAGCTTCATCTTGGGAGCCTGCGGAAGCCTGTCATTGAGAACTACTCGTTCGGAATGTTTAAATGTCTGTACTTCAGAGAGACACAAATGGGTGACGTCTTCTTGTGGATCTGAAACAGCATTAAACAAAGGTTTGGGCACTTCATTCATTTTCTCACTCAGAATCAGAAGTAGGGGAAAAAACACGTCTTTTCTGCTTGGTCAACCTCTAAACTTTCCTAGAAAGAGAATTTCAAGGACATAGAGGGAGCACTGCTTCAGTACAGACCCCTGACGGCCAACAGCTATCCGTCACAGATTGAGTCACGCAGCGCTACAGAGCGATCGCTCACCGACGCTAATGCGTCTCTATCCGTGTGCGGGAAATCGACATTATCCTCCAGCCAATCAGCTCGCCGCATGCTGGCTACGGCATCCCATCTTACCTGGGCCCTCTCCCTCCCAGCAGAGCAATGCAATTACGCTCCTTTGTTACCCAACAGCTGGGAATCAAGACAATTTAATTAGCTTTGAGTATTCATAGCTGTTTGTGTCTGTCATCATGTTATTCTTCATTTGTATCTGCTACACGATAGTTTACATGAAGACGTACGTACGAGTATGTGCTGTGCCAACGAGATCATTTCATGCACGACTATATGCAATTCTGTCTTACTATGTGCACTTCACTTAAAATGTGACAATATAGTTATTTTTTGATTATTTCATCTATGCATCCATCCATTCATCCCTCTATCCAAGGCAGCACAAGACACAAGGTACAGGGACAGATTCAACATGGTGTCAACCCATCACGACAATTGTTATTGTTATTATTATCATTTTCCTGTTATGTATAGTGTTTTCTGCAGAATTCTTTGGGTATGGAATGCATAGCCTGCTAATCGGTAACAATCACTTGTGTAACTACGACCTGCTTTCGCACTGTGCAACATGGAGCCACTCAATCCTTTTGCCTGCACTCGTCCTCTATCATGTCGCACGTTCACCTGAATACAAAACGGCGCGGCTGCGAAGAGAGCGTAAAGCGAAACAGAAAACGCCTGTCGTGACAATCAGTGACGGTAATGAAAACGCTTACAAGAGAATAAAACCTGTTCTGTTGTAATAAATTGCCATGTCTAAAACTGGTTGATAACACAATGTTAAAAAAGCCTTCTTTGAATGCTCTCCCTCTCTCTGTAGCTGCACGATACACCATCGATATTGTAACATAACGACGGAAGGTAACCCTTTGACTAGCTGATAACTGGTTAGAACTAAAACAAAATCTTCCCCATTAAAATCACAGCGGGCTTAAGCGTGTGACCAGAAGGTTGTTGATCCAGGTCCCATCTCAGAATAGTCACATCACCGTCCCACATCAACCCCCCTGCCCCAAATGTACCAGGGGCGGCAGACACACATATATATATGTATGTGTGTGTGTGTCTCAGAGGAGAGCATGATGGGATATGTGAAAATAAGCAAGCACGTACCTGTACTTGTGCAAATGACAAGACATCAAATCATGATAGGAGGATGGATCTGCACACAAGAGAACACCTTTGAACAGGAACACCAGCGTCGCCTTGCTGTTCCCATTAAGTGCCCACGTCAGTATAGATGACAATTTATTCCTGGCTGTCTGCAGGTCGCTGAAGTGTCACATCTAAAAGTTTATTTTGCAGTTTAATAAAGATGCGAGGATGGCGACATATGCAGAGCTTATTACAGCTGTGACAAAATCACAAATTAAAAGTCATGAGCACCTGTGCAAGGTGACGAAGGAGACCCAAGATTGCCAGAGAACATTCTAGAATTATTCCACCAAATACCAAAACATCACCAAAATAAACTGGCAAATAAAACCTTTAACTTACTGACAGTACATCTGCTTTCATACAATATTTCACCCCACCTATTAATCCATCTGCTCTTGAAATGGATCAAGCTTAATAGCATAACAGCTCGAGGAGAGTATTGGGGAGTTTGGTGTGTTAAACTCATGGATGTACAGTTCACAGTGCAGTTTCACCTTTCAGTCATCCTGCATGCTGGCAGCTAACATAACACTCCTTTTTTGTGATTTTACAATTCAGAGGTAGAAGGGGAAGTTTGAACTTTTTCCTCCATATACTGAAAAAATCCCCTTCCAATGTCAATAAGCCAAGTCCCCCGGAATCTGCCCTACAAAGGCAAAACACAGCTACTACGTTGACACTGAAACTGAGTAAAAAGCGTGTTTCGCCTTCGCGGTGTGGATTCCGTACCTTCCGTAATCTTCACACTCCGTTTTCTTCCAAACCGAGGGTAGCTGAACCAAGATGTTTCGTCACGAGATAAAAACGGAAGCCGAGAGACCCGATTTCGGTCATAATTCAATTGTGACAAAATATGCAGATACGCCTTTGTAGGGCAGAAGGGATAAAAATGAAATGTTTTTTCGGGGGGGAAAACGGAAAGACCAAAGAAAAAAAAATAACGCTCAACATAAAACTGTATATAATTACTAATGACGTAGTGTGATTATTATAGCGGAGCCATTTCTGAGGCGCACATTCTCCAAGCCTCGTTAATGAGCTATTTTCGGTGAGACCCTCCTGCTCCCCCGACTTCCGCGGTGTACCCCGACCGCGTGCCCTGTGCTGTCTGGGATAGACTCCAGCCCCCCCCCCACCCCTGCCACCCCGCCCAGGATAAGTGGCTATATGATGGATGGCTAGCACTCCTGCACTTTATACACTAAAAACAGAAACTATTAACAGACGCATTTTGGCAGTACGGCGAGTTTCTCTTCGTTGCGTTTTGACTCCCAGTCCTCGGCATTGGAATGGAAGTCCTTCGACGGATCGCGCTGCTCTCTTGGGTTTTATGAGAAAGGATTTCATAATGAAAAATGAAATTTGTCCCTGCCTTGAAGGGGCTGCTCCCAGCTTATATTTTCCAGCCTCGTTTAGAGCCCTCAACTTAAAATGTCACCGGAGTTTCCTTGGAATAATGCGTGACACCTCTGCTGACGTCCTTACACGCCATAAAGGTGCCTGTTCCCAAGGCCAAGCCAGACAGGGGCGCCACTGACGCACCCTCTGTGGAAACGTCAATAAATATTCATAACAATCCACGCTTCACGCCCATCTATCGCTGCGCATTTTATTTTGCTTGTTAGACGTTACAACTGGCCACCCTGTCAGAGAATGCCTTATGAGGCAGAATACACGGCCTGTTGGCGAGGTCTGTACAGACACCACAACATTATTTAGTCAATCTTGTTTTTTTTTTTTCTATCTTGCACTTGTCTTTGGCTTGACCCAATTTCAAGTGACAGATGTGACAAAGAAACACACAGGCAGGCTGGGTTTAAAGGCAGCCACAGGCGGAGAGGCCTGTAATTTCAGCTCGGTGCCGGGGGGGGGGGATCGGTACACTTCGAGTCTGAGGCACATATGTCAGATGCTGGGGGGAAAGAATTATGTCACCACCACGTGACACCTTTCCAACCCCGATCTGTCCTGGGACCTTTTGCTGTGGGAATTTCCTCAACCCCTGGTTTAACATGGGCTTGGGTGGTAATGGGGTATACCACAGTATTTTGGGTGTGCCACGGTATTTTGAAATCTGGGTGCTAAAAATTCACTTAGCAGATGGGGGGTAGTTGCCAAATTTTATCAGCATGATCTCAAAATACCAAAACATCCCTTTTGATACCACCACAATATTAAATGCCCTAGTACAATGCATGGAAGATTTGACAGGTAGAAAAATTAGACACTGCCTTGTCCTACTTGAACTCCACCTTGAGACCACTTCACAGCAAGAGCGTAGATTTGAGTACGGAGTAGGCGTGTGTCCTTGCCAATATTCTGGGAGTACCGTGTGTGTTTACGGGGGCGGGGGGGGGGGGGGGTTCGGGGCTG
>JAODUD010000050.1:708188-719648 GCA_026784285.1 Stomatorhinus walkeri | reverse complement strand
ATTCATTCATTCATTCATTCACTCGCTCATTCATCCATCCATTTTCTACACCCACTTGTCCTACGCAGGGTTGTGAGGGTCTGGACCCTATTCATTCATTCATTCATTCACTCGCTCATTCATCCATCCATTTTCTACACCCACTTGTCCTACGCAGGGTTGTGAGGGTCCAGAGCCGATCCTGGAAGCAACAGGCACAAGGGAGGGAATAACCCATGGCGGGGTGTCAACCCATCATAGGGCAATGATTATTTATTATTACTGTTGTTGTTGCTGATGCATTATATGTCTTCATCAATATCAATACACGAAACATCAATACTAATGCACATCTTTCTCCTAGAAATAGAGATGATCTTTTTACAGTTCAGAAGTATTGCGGTTCAACATCTCTCCTGAAAGTCTGAACTGCTGCTGGTGTGTGGATCTAAATGCACAAAAACCCAAACAAATATTTTCGCATGAAATTAAAATGCCTTGTGTACTTTGGCTGGGGATATTAATCGAATGATTTGTATGGTGAGCTGTTACAAAAAATGGAGCATTAAAAATAACCTGACAATTTCTTTCTTCCTCCTCCAGAAAATGTCAATCAATATCTATTAATTTTCATTTAAACCTCCATGGCATCATTTTTCAGATCATGAAGTTATGCACAATTCAGAAAACTACGCAACTTTGCCAGCACTACTAAGCTGGCAGCTCTGGGTAGCTAATCCAGGTTTTGGCACCAAAGTATATTTTATTAATGCTCGACAAAGTGTTTGTACTATTATGCTATTATAACCTAATGAAGAGCAGGCAGCTCTGGGGAAGAAAATTACCAGTATAAGGTTTAGCAGCCTTTAAAGCTTCACGGAAGCTGCAACGCTCATGAAAATGTCCATGCAGAGGAAAGGGACATGTGCAGCAAAGCAGAGACGGTTACAACGCAGACATCAAAAATAAAAACCAGATCAGAAAGGAAGCTGCAGGTAATGCAACAAGAAGCTCGGACAAAAGAAGAGTTGACATGGCAGAGTGTTCCAATGCTGGACTGATGTGGCTACTACAAAGGTCAGCTATACGAAGAACTACTTCATCTGGCAAAGCAAAACACCAATGAATTTTGTAATGAAAGCAAACCCATGGCCCTCTTATCAGCCTTGCACAACTATGATGCAATTTTGACATCACAAAAGATGCAAAAAAATAAAGAAATAGGACAGAAAGTAGCGACTGCAGGCACAGTTAAAATTACATGGATAGCTTGGTAAAGTGCTGCTCAGTAGATTTTACGACTTCAGTGGGGGCCGGTATGGAAGTTTTCTGTCCCGTTTGGTTTCTATATCGCTCCCAAAGGGGATGGTCAACACCGCACACACCTTTATAGCAGCACGGAATTTTCAACAGAGTGTGCTACAAGCTTTCTTGTTTGTCAGAATGATTTCCCACAGTAGCTGTCAAAATCTTGCTGAGTTGAACGTGGCTCTTGTTGGGATTGGTTATGTGATGCCGTTTCTGTAGTCAGATGCGTCTACTGGTGTCTCAATCCATTTTTGTTCGTTCCCCAAAAGTGCAAATAGGCTGCCTCATCTCAGCAGTTAATAGTGTAATGGCGTCTTGAATGGAGAACCAGCCCACAGCAGAGAGCCGAAAGACCCTCACTGGGTTTTCAGGATGCTGTTCCTCCATATAATGCACCTTTTCTCAAGTATCAAAACAGTAGCTAAAAAGAACATATCACAGAACTACTACTCTGTCGGCCCTAAATGCGTCTGACAGGTTTTTTGGGAACTTTGATGTCAGAAATTGTGTTTCGTTTCAAAATGATCTCTGGCCACACTGGTGTTCCAGTTTACAGGCTTGCCGTTTATATAGCCACTTGGGCAGACTTGAGACCAGTGAACTCATCGGGAACTGTTAGGTTTGAAAGGTACACATTTTGTGATGTGGCGCTGAAGACAATAAGGGTCCATCTGAAGGTTGACATATCAATTTCCTGTAGAGAGATTCGATTTTCATCTACTAGATCTTTCCCATTTAGAAGATACCACAGAATATAATCTCTTTCTAGAACTGGTTAGCTATGCCTCAGTAATTATACTGTAGCTAACCTCAGATCACACTCTATGTGGCAATAGTAATAATCATCATCATCCTTTTTCCAACCAGTATGGGGTCGCAGAGAGATGGACCAGGACCTTATTCCAAACAGCAAAGGGCAGGGGGATACCCCCTTCAGGGAACCCACACAAACACAGGCACAAGCACACACAATGGGCAATTCTGGGACACCAATTAGCTCTCAACGGAGTGTGGGAGGAAACTGGAGCACATGTGATTATGGGGGGGGGGGGGGGCAGGAAGATGAAGGAGAAACTCGGGTTATCTGTGTAGCGTTAACTACTACAGTGAGGTCATGCACATATTTTTTTTCTGGTGACTCCACCTCCTTCTGGTACTTTTAGAATTAAGTGATTAATTGTCACTGTTGACGCAGCACAGCACACAACAATGAAATGCGTCCTCTGCATTTAGCCCATATGTGACAATGTGACAGGGGGCAGCTAATTCAGCGCCTGGGGAGCAGTACCTTGCTCTGGGTACCTCAGGGGTGCTTTTCTGGTCTTTCAATTACAAGTGCGCTTCCCTAACCTTTAAGCCGCCACTTTGTCAGCATTAGTTCAGCTTCTCCAGCACATTTTCGTGATGCTAATTTGCTGGCGATATTCCTCAGCCCTTACGCTGGCCATTACCTGGCTTCAGCCACGTTTAAAAAAAAATGCCGCATCTAGCTACATGTGGAACTTTCTCGCTGGTCGTGAGAATCCCAATCACATGGAGATTGAGGCGTGGTGTTTGAGGGAGGCTCTGGCTTGATCATGGGTGCTTTGGGCAGTGATAACGTAAAGCACTTTGAAACGATGCATTATGAAAATGTGCTATACAAATTGAATTGATTAACATATGTCAGATATATTAATAATAACATAAATGTACTCTTAGATTACATTATATAAGGTTTCTAATAATATAAATATAACAAGTGTAATTTCACCATAACAAAATACAGAGAAAATATGATTTTCATTTTTAAAAAGTGTCATTATTACACTGAATTAAACATTTTTTATATTATTTATTATTTTATAACAAAAATATTAAATATGATAGTAAATATGGTTGGGTTTCTTTTTGTTTCTTTTTTTTGGCTTTGGAACTGTAATTTTTCCAGCTACAATATTACTGCGTCTAAGCCAAGATTTTACGGGATAAGTAAGATACATTCTGTCGCTTTGATAAGCCACCACACATTTTCCTTTGAATGGGATATTTGGCAAAACAGAGTGAAATGAAAACCAGCTTGGCCCTTAATCCACAACCGGATGCAATTGATAATCAACACTAATGAAATCACCGATTTTATTAAGTTAAACCTTGTCCAAATCATATTTACATGGAGAATCAGCTAGCTGTGTCATTCATTAGGAAATAATGACGCTGGCTGTTTCCTCAGCTTCTGCAGAAAAGGCACTGAGAATTAATTAAAATAATAACAAAAAACGTGCACATCCCTGAAAACCGGAACAATTCCCTAGGCCCCTGCGCCATCCCCCAGCCAATTCACAGCAGTGACGTTGTGAGTAACAACAGTTAACAACAGGGACATGAGACAGAGTGTATTTGGTGGTGGGAGTGGGGGGGGCGGTAGCAGTGGGGGCACACAGAAAAACATGTAAATCACCATCCATACGGCGTTCAATTCCCAGCATGGAGAAAAACATGCCGGAACCATGAGAGGAAGCTGAGGATGCCTTCGGAAAGGAAGGAGGAGGAAAACGGCCCCCTGGGGGAAATGGTGATTCTCCGGTGGGGCTGAGATCGAACAGAACGCCACAAGTAGCCAATACCTGTAATGTTCACCATGCGGACGGACATCTGCGTTCCCACCTCGCCGTGTATGATCACAGACAGCAAGACAGCTGAATTGCTAACGAGATGCAAACAGAAGGCTGTGGAGGACTCAACACTTCGCTGAGATTCCTTTGTGTGAAACGACACTGACCAATGAGTCCTCCGCGGCAGGCTTCCGCAATTCCGGTTGCTGCCGGGCCAGTCTGCTCAAACACACCTTACTGTGTTGCAGACCAGCCCTCCAGGAGCAGAATGGTGGAACCCTGCCAGAGAGGACTGATACACCGAGATCTGCGGTATATCAATTACCAAGAATAAGCTAGACGTAACAAATTAGACATGCAAATACTTAAGAGATTAATCCTGACACAGTTCATCAAGAAGTTGTTTTAAAGCCTTATTACAACAGCAGTAATTACGCTGAACAATTCAGGAGGCCACAAAACCCATTTCTGCTTTCCATAACTGCCGGCGAAGGTATCGATTTCCGCCCCCAACAATAATTTGCCGTTAAGGGCTTTCCCTCATAATAAAACGGCGGTGTGATATTATGACATTCCATTTCCTCTAAGAAACCGGTAAATATACAGAAACGCATAATTCCCATAGCAAGCGCCCGTTCGAGCAGAATCGCTGAAGCAAATGATAAAGCAATCGACCGGCGGCAGCCGACAAATCCTGGGAAATATTACATCTTCCATCATATGGAACCGAAATTTTTTGTCTCCATCAAACTGTCGCGCACAGAGCGACATGCGGGGCGCGTGTGATTAAGCAAGTCAGCAACAATTTAATTAGAACAAAATGTCACTATTGGAGCTGGTGCCTGCGGTCTGGGCGTGGAGAGCACACTGGTAACCATTACGGCGTGCACACGAAGCTTCATTACCGGCCTGGAGAACTATTCTCACCTGCCACCAGGAGGATCCATTGATGAGAACATTAGCAATGGGAGGGCTGCATATTGCGCGTGTGATATCATCAACAGCATATTCCAATAACTTCCTGCAAATTAAGACACATGGACGTGCGTCTGAGGCGCAGAATACTCCTCACGTCGTAACGTTGCAATGTTGTGTCGAGTAAATTAATTGTCTGTTTTGATTTCCCGACGTTACGCACAAATTGTATTTCTTCCATTTACTATTTCCCTGATGTAATAAAATGCTGCTACATTTTTTTTATTTAGCAGATTTTTTTCCAAACCAACATATATTTTTGAGAAGCCAGGATCATACGATCTCTGAAGCAATTAGGGGTTAGGGCCTCATTCAAGGACTTAGTGGTCACTGTGCCAACGCAATAAATAAAACATTCAAGTTATACTCAAAAATGTTGTAATACACCAATGGCTAGGTAACTTGTGTTCATAATGGAAGTAAAACAAAAGACTGATGTTGTTCAGATCTGTTCTGTTGTTTTTTTAAGTGACTGCTGCAGTTAATGCTAAATTGTCAATTAAACAGGCTGGATCTAAAAGGCTGTTTCCAGTTTCAAGGAAATTATTCATCGAAACCCCATTGAGAAGCAGCACAAAGTCTCTGCCGTCAGTTTCGGCGCGATGTGAAAACGTGCGCTATAATTACACCACCAGCACCTCACAGCTTGATTTTCTTTTGTTGAGATAACGAAAATGATCAGTTAGGAACAGTGATTTCTAAAAATATCCTTAATGACTCTTTGACGTGTTTATTCATTCTCCGATTTAAATACAGTAGATACATTTTTTATTATATATAAAAGCCAATTGAAAGCCATATCAAAGCCACTGGCTTTGATAATATAGGACTAATGTGAAATAAATATGCTAAAGCAAATTTAGGCCCAAAACACTGCCACTCGTCACGTGCAAATCTTCAGCTGGTCACGTGCATAGGAGCACAAATTCCATTTTGCAACAAATTCACTTCGCATAAAAAGAGAGACCCTGAAACCGGAGACAGACACAAAAGCAAGGCCTGCATTTCCACTCAAGCGCACTCTTCAGTAAGCACGCGGTGTGGGACGACTCTCCACTCACTCTGCGCCGTGTGACCTTGGTTGACCTCCACAGTGCACATGCAGTCCGAATTATATTTCAAGTCGGTCATAAAATTTCGGCGGGCGACAATGAAAACAATCTGCTTTGGAATCACTTCCCCCGAGATGACGTGCTCTTCATGCAATAACCATGTCCTCATTTCCAGGAATCTGGCGCTTTCAGAAAATTGCTAGCCGTGTTTTAAAGTGTAATATAACAGAGAGCTTTTTCATTGTGGCCCCTGGCAAGTGCGGACCCAAGGCCTGTCCACATTTCCTGCTAAAGACATGCCTGCACCTACACATAGGGGCAAAGAGTGTTGGGGGGTGACTGTGGGGGTGCGGGCCGGACGGGGGGGGGGGATGGGTCCTTCATTGGGAGAGGCACAGGTGGTGAGATAAAAATCAGAATAAGATATGGACTGAAGAATTTCGGAGGTGAGCTACTGAACTGTAACGCCAAGCTACATGGACCACTGCAGTAGAAGCAAGGAGGTCCCTCAAATTCTCTAAAGACTCGCTAATGAGCTTCGGCCGTATTTCGCCGCTGTGCGTTCAACTCAGCTGAAAATGTCAAGGAAAAAGTATGCGTTTTCTGCCCGATCTTGAGCGCTAGTTTCTTGCTCGGCAGAACCCCTTCTTCCATACTGCTTACACCTGTACTGGGGCATTCATTACATTAGCTGCACTTCTCCCTAGCTGACTCTGACAGCCTGTATGTTTGTAATGTGGTATTTCCCTTACTCGTGCACCGCTTTGGACAAAAGGCTCTGCTAAACGAAACTTTTTTCCCCACATTAAATTTTGCCAGGTCATCACGTGAGCAGTAATAATGCAAGTCATAAAATAATGAGACAAATGTGGGAAGAGTGTCGCCTAATTCTTATAAACGGCAGTAAACAATCAGGTCTAATTTGGGTCGGCACTGCCCAGTATGAATCTTATTAACTTACCTCAGGTGTGAAGTCACCAGCTCACAGGACTTACACACCACAGTGCAAACATACAGTATTTGATGGAAATCAGTCAAGAAAGGGTTACAAACTGCACTGGATACAGTCAAAGACATATTGTCTGCATGGAGAAAATGTGGGCCAGTAATAACCTTCCCAAGAGTGGCCACTCTGCCAAATCCATCCCCCAAACAGCAAGCCATTAAATCGCCCATGAAGTTACAGAAAAACCTAGAAGGACATCCAGAGAGCTGTGGGCCTCTTTCCTCGGCTGAGGTCACTGTTGATGTCTCTACCATCAAGACACTAGTGAAAATCAGCTACATGGCAAAATATCAAGGTAGAATCCACTGCTTGGTAAGAACAGACCTCTTGCTTTTGTTGAAAACTCCCTATACAATCTTTTGTCATTGTACCAAAATTGCAGGCCTGTTTGCAATACAGGTTGTTGTTTTAACTATATTTTTTCAGAAAAACTGTGGTAGCAGCATCTCCACTTGCAATGTGAATGTAATCCAGCAGCAGCTGAGGTCACATTACAGCCGTTTAAACTGTCGTTTCCCCATGAATATCAAGCTCCGCTTTTTCCTCTGCTGAGATTCGGCCCGTCTGAGAAGGACGATATCGGATGATATCCACTACATCAGACACAGGCCCCGCCACAGCACGATCAGGGCCGTACATTCCGCGGGAACACAACGCACGCGTCGGCCCCACAGAGCCGTGACTTATCACGGTGATGGAAATTACGCTCCCTCTCCCCTGTCAGAGGGAGCTCATTCAGACACGATTCGCACTTGTTAAAGTTAATATTCAGAGTTCCTCCCCTTTTCAGCCGTCCCACGCACCCGACCCCTTACTCGGTTAGGAAATTTAATAAGCATAATGGAATAAGTTCACTCCCAGGACCAAAGTAATATTTTCAAGACACTGGATTAGTGAAACCATAGTGAAACTGAAATCTCCTTGAACGAAGAGTAAAACCACAAGTACAGGACACAAGGCAGGCGACACTCTTGAAAGGATACTAGTACTGACAATAATGACGGCTACAATGACATTACACTGATATCAGCATTGACGGTTACAATGACGTCAGAGTTACGGTATCAATAATGACGGTTACAATGATGTTACAGTATCAATAAAGACGGCTACAATGACGTTACAATAATATCGGTAATGACGACTACAATGACATTACAGTGATATCAGCAATGAAGGTTACAATGATGTCAGTTACGGTATCAATAATGACGGCTACAATGATGTTACAGTATCAATAATGACGGCTACAATGACGTTACAGTAATATCAGTAATGACGGCTACAATGACGTTACAGTGATATCAGCAATGACGGTTACAATGATGTTGTAGTATCATCAATGATGATGGTTACAATTACGTTATAGTACTATAAGACAATATATTGTCACAATATTATTGTCATTGCTCAGTCTATCGCTATTTAAAACATCCTTAGTTTCAGTTACTGATGGAAATAAATAAATGAAAATGAAGTGCCATCAAAAAAAGACTTGTTCATTTTTGTTTTTTAATACACATCAAACCTCCAAAATATGAAGAGATCTTTCTTGCAAAAAGAAAGATTATATACCTAACAAGTAGGAAATGAGTATTCCGTGCTACATCTTAATATCTAGAGCAGTGTTTCTCAATTGGTGTGTCACGATCTAAAAATGAGAATATACGTATATTGTTTTAATGTTCGATGTACTATTACTGTACTGAATTTTGTGTAAATAAATTTGGATCAAAATTTTAAAAATTGGGTTGTGACTTAATGACCAAGGAAAAATGTGGGTCCTGAGGCTAGACCAATGAAAACCACTGATCTAGATTATTCCATGCGGCATCTTAGTATCTGGAGTATTGCATGCAACATCCGAATAATCTAGAGTATGGTTTGCAGCATCTGAGCATCCAGAGTATCCCATGCAGGATATCATTTATTGTGTTTAATATGTTTCTAATAACGAATGTCAGCTCATACATAAACATGAAATAAAGCTGCTCTTTGTAAGAGCATCCCAAAGGACAAAATCCATTTGAACGCTTTCCCTGCAGTCAAAGCAAAGCCGGCCATACATCAGTAGGGTGGCTTGGCTTTTTGAACTCATTGTAAAAAAAAATAAATAAATAATGAAATAAAAAAAATAATGTCACTCAAACCCAGACAGCCAAAATCTTTAGCATCCATACAGATATGCTGCCTTTGATCGCCTGCCTGTCTCCTCCGAGGCCTTTTTAACGCAGGGGTGACCAGCAGAGCATGTGACACCGCGTGACGTGAATCCGCGAACGTCACGGCCATCGGTTTCTGAGGGGCGTCGCATTCAGACATGCCTGAGAAGTGCGTCTCGGGGTTCATTTTTATGCATCAGGAGACAATGAGGGGCTAAGAAGATTTAAGGCTATGTGCGCTATGTAAGAACGCGTGGACTGGCCCAGACAAAACACCCGCTCGGCTGCCTGTAGCATTTGGGGTTAAATGTCCAATCTGGTCGTGTGAACCAGGCGTGTGCCATTGTTCCCCCTGAGAGCAAACGCGTTTCCAAACACAAACATCACTTTTTATAAGCAATTACTGCCTCACCACCAAAAAAAAAAGCACAGAAATTTTGCGTTTGCTTGCTTTTTGTATCACTTATGACTCATTTTTGTTTCCTTGTGATGAACCGACAGGGTAAACGTTAGAGTGGAAACAGAAACGTTTATATTTTGTAACATCCTCTCAAAAGGACTTGTTTACACACAAACTAAACCTGAGAAACCGCAACATCAGATTAAAAAAAAAAAAAAAAGTTATTTTTAAAAATAATGTTATTTTTATATTTTATGGGATTTTTAATCCTGAGAGATGCTTTCAGTATGATCTCCAGTGAGACTTAAGTGGAATGTGAAGATGAAAACAAACTCAATACTACACAGGTGCTGAAAGCGTGTCGTCACAGCAACTGGTCCCGTTTCTGCCTCGTCATCCTTTCAAACACACAGATGGCCATTTGAGGCAGCGACAACTGAGCACTTCCTGTGAATGAAAGCTTCTAGATTCATTCCAACATAAAGATAAATACAATGTAGCCACATGCATGCCAATATTGATATTTATCGCTTTTGTAACCATTGCTCTTAACTTTAAATCACTGATGGTTTGCAACAGTTTTAGACCTATGTTATACATTTCCCGCAACTGAAGTATAATTCTTCAGCACTCTAAAGCTACCTGAAGCAGTGTAAGGACTCTGCAGCTTTTGGATAATGGCAAGTTTCAGCTGTTCCTGGTTTCTTGAGTGCAAGTTTCAAACTGAGCCTTTTATAGGTTAAAAAAAAAAAATGTTCGGCAAGCAGAATAGCGGCTTTTTTCCGTGCTCTTTTACCCGCAGAGCGGTGCCCTGAGCTCCCAGAGAAGCTGTTCCCCAAACAACGCTCTCACACAGGCGAACGGGGCCGTAAGGTGCGTCTTATCTTCCGGAGTGCAAAGTCACCCAGCCAAAACAAGTGCCTCACCCAGCAAATTAAATTTTTTTTTAAAAAGCACTAGATAAGCATCTGAGTGCCATGATGCACTGGGATCCCAGCAAGATCACACCCCACCTCACACCCTGCACTCTCCGCAAAGTAGCCCCAGATCCCAGCATCCCTGACTAGGTTTCGAATGGGTGAATGGCTGATGAATAAATAACTTCGTCCCATGAGACAGACATCCTCTCAACACCAGCTGTGTTAATTATATTAATTATTTTCGCACGCAGTAATATGCTCTCGCTTCCCCATGAGAAGCCAGTTTATGGATGCCTGCTACTTCCATATGCAGCTGCTAGAATTGTGGTTAAAAGGATCTACATCAGATAAAGCAAAAAGGAAAACACACATACGCCCCGAAACACATATATCTCATCCACCCCGACATGAATTATGATTATGTGCCACATCGGTTGAAGTGAGATGTCATCTTGGGGGTCTTACTACAGCAGGAAAGTAATATATACAGTTGGGCCACACAGAACTCCGTTGATCTATGATATCATTATGTCATTTCTTTGCTAGAGCTAGGATAACGCTCCTGTAGTCCACAATAGACCTTAAGGCAAAATGAATAATAAGCGAGTCAAAAAAAAACTAGGGTTAGCTGTTAGCTGCAACCTTACAGCGAAAACTCAAAAAGCATTAGAGTGTATAGTCTTACTCTCTAACAGCGCAAATCAAATAAAGTGCTTGCTGTCCAGATGCACTGGGAAACATCCATCTGAACTCTACTGCAAGACTGCAAGATCGTCTCTCTGTAGCTTGGAGGCCTGACTTTAAATCAGAGGCGGCTGGTCCATAGAGGCAGAGGAGGCAGTACCTCAATTTAAGGTCAAAACATGAAACGAGTAACTTTAAAATAACCATCATTTTAACTGCTATAACTTTATTGCCGTCATTTAAAAACGTTCTCTCTGTTCTTTTGGAAAATTCACAATTGCAATAATGTGAAGTGCATTATCTACTTTTGCCATCAGTCGCTTTTGCATTTAATATAAAGGCAGTTCACACCTGCTGTCAGTAACATATCAAAGTGTAAA
>JAODUD010000050.1:696049-708164 GCA_026784285.1 Stomatorhinus walkeri | reverse complement strand
CCCCCCCCCCCCCCCCCCCCCCCCCCCCCCCCCCACACCACAAGTTATTGGGGATCTTCTGACTCAGAATCTCAAACAAACACGCGTAAGAAACAAGATTTCTTTCAATGTTTTTTTTTGTTTTCAAAACATTAGAACAGACCATACTACACTTCCTCTAAACCTTCTATAAGCACGAAGGGTATAAAACTAGAGTATGACAACGTGTAGTACAATTACTGGGAGGAAGAAAGCGAAATAACGTCTTTACTCTCTCAAATCCCCGTGTGCTTGTCCCAGTTCTTTCAGTGCGGGTTTCTCATTTTAATGAAGTCTGGGTGAGGCCTCCTCTGTGTGAATGAAGATCCCACTTAGGAGTCTCATTTGTTTCACGGCGCTATCAGCACACGGGGCGGGTCTTAAAGAGCCAGTCCCGACATACGTGGCACTTAGATTAATGATTCGAAAATGATCGCCGAAGAAAATGTACTTAAGCCCCATCCCTCAAATATAATTGTTTGGGCAGGCAGAGCCGCAGCGTGCCCTCAAAGGCCGTCCCTCTCTGGGCAGGGTTACCGTATGTCAAAGAGACCCTGTGGTGCCCCAGGACCATAATCCCCACCCCGGTGCCGATGGGAAAACAGCATCCCGGAATGACGGCCAGTGACCCAGGAGACAGGTACACCATCATCCCCTGACAACTGTGGGGGGGAACCAGAGATATGGCAAATTCGGTTTTCTTTCCGGAACGTTCTGCGAAACGGTCACTGCCGGCGACCGGCCATTCGGAACATTTTATTTAAAAAAGTTTCAGGCAGGATTCTGCTCCAGAGAGAGTGCCGGCTGAGGAGAGACGTTCCAGGGTTGGTCACATGACACGACATGACTCGGCTTAGCCTAGCTCAGGTAGGGCCGCGATTAAAACCCACAGAAAGACCGGATGCGGTAAACCATCAGACAAAGCCTTTAAATACAAATCATACGCAGACACCAGACACATGCTAATTTGTGGCTTCTGTTTCTCCAGCAGGCTGCAGTATCCGACAGTCCCGATCTGCTGCACAGATCAACAGCTTAGCACAAAAAGTATAAAACCTACAGAGCAGAAAACACACCTGGCAGCTCGTAAACGCTCATTTGCATGTATCTGTCAGGTGACACCAGCAGCTTGGTTATCGCAGAACATGGAACGTGCAGTGTTACAACAACAGAGCACACCGTGATTAAGAATATGGGCTTTTAGCTACTATGCCCATAGCGCCACTGGTGGGGGAGTGGGGGGATGTCCTTTTCAGTCTAGATTTTAACAAAGCGTTTAATCCGAGTTCCTTTGTTAGAGCTGCAGTTACATACAAAACGCAGAAGTACTAATGTCAAAATGTATCAATGCAAATGCATTGGTGCTGCTTAAGTAAGTGTTAATTCAAAATTCATTTTTGGTACTAAGCATCTGCTTCGATAAAAACTAATGTAGCAAAAACAAAAATGCGGCATTTCAGGTCAGAGGAAGTGTGATTCCAACATAGAGTAGACACTTAAAAAAAAAAATAAATGTAAAAACTGGCTTTTTTCCATCTTTTTCCTCGACTCACGGCCAAGAACCCGACGACGGCTCTGCCAGCCCCATGACTTCACTCTGCATTTTTGTTTTCATCCTCACTCCTTGCTGATAACTTTCCCCTGGGCCCAACTTTCAACTCGCGCCGCCTTTGAAAAGCACCAGGAAAAGCAAAACACAAAGACGCACGTTTCCCGTGTCAGAACACTGTGTCAGGTTTCTTTACTCCCCCCCCACACACATTTTTGTGCCCATAATCCTCATGTATATGCATGCTGGCACCTTACTCCTGGCAAACGCGATGGGCGGGATGTACGTTAAGGCAGAGCCGATCCTATTCTGGAAGCTCCCTGGGGCTCCACAGATCACTCTCCCCAGACGTTGTCAAATTTATTACCATTATTTTAACGTGAAGTCCAAATAAATAACATCAACAAGAACAATTCCATAAACAAGTCCTTGACCTTCCTATTTGTAAAAAAAAAAAATGAATACACAGAAATTTTTCCGCTGCGATGTGCTATATAAAAATCGGTCGGCCCTCAGGAGCCCCTTCCCAAATCGGGGCCCCAGGCGACGGCCATATTTGCCTGTCCTATCGATACGCCTCTGCGTTAGGGCTTTCCCCTCGAACTATGCATTCGCAACAGAGCCCAGCCTGAACTCTCCCCAAAAAAAAAAAAAAACAAAAAAGTGTGACCCTGATAAAAACTTATCAAGGCTGGAAGAAGGAAAAAAATAAATAAATAAGTAAACGTACATGGAGGCAATGAGATATTTTATGCACACAGGACCTCGGTCAAAAATTTTTCGAAGGCAATTTGTCAAAAAGCCCCAAGACACTTGAGACATTACTCAGTGCCATAATGGGAGGAGATGTCAGTGGTGCACGGAGAGTGACATTCTAATCTGCGGCGTCGGCCTGCTGACTGATGACACGCGCTGACAAATCAGCCGGCAATCCTATGCTGCGGAACACAGCCCTGTCTCGTGTGGCCGGGTGGATGCGTCTTGTACCGAGTCTCTAAATGCAAATCGGCTTCTCGTGGCTCTCAGACAACAGGAAGACAGTAGCTGCCGGGTAGCTGGCGACTTTCAGAAGCGTGACGCCTCCCTTAGCGTTAGCATTCGAGATAAGATGCCCTGCTTTAGCTACGTGCCAAATACCGGTGATTAACCGAATGTGACAGTATTGGGTTCAGTCTCCAGAAATCACATCATATTACAATCAGGAAAGAAAAACTTCAGCCACACAGTTTGCTGTAATAGTGTGCTTAGCAAATGCATGCATTTCTACACAGATAGCTTAATCTGCTAAATTAAATTTCATCTTGCTTCAGTAACTGATCGGATATCTTGATTGCGCAAACTTCTGATGAGAAACTTTTTTTCAGAAAGTGAAAAACGTAGACGCTGCTACCGAACGTTTGCCTAAATTTTAATAAGTTATCCAGTGAGGTCACAGCATCCCCGTAAAAGACTGGGATGTTTGTTATAATATCGAGAATTATTTAATAGTGACTGAATTAATTAATTAAAATTCAGTTGTACAGGTTTAACCCTCTGGGGGCTCCAGAGGAATCTCCAAGGAAGCCGGTGCTGGATTAAGGAAACAATTACAAAATAATCTTGTCGAGTCCCGTCTCTACATTTTTACTGGTACAAGCAAATTAATAAGAATAATTAGAATTAACAACACTTTACCCATCTGATGACCCATCCCTTCCTTTTGAGAACTGAACTTTATTGCTGTTGACCAAACTCCCGCCCTCTTAGCTGACTAGCCTCTGCGCCAGACCATAAGATCCGAACACGAGCCAAATATTGTTAGTTTCCAAGCAGGAGCCACATATTAGAACACCCACAGGGGTATATTAGGCATCAGTCTTTATTAATGTATTTTATAGTGGTAGAAACTTCCGGACCAAATCAAAAATTCCTGTTGTGCCGCATGCCATGCTGGTGACAGCCAATAACAGCTTCCACCACCTCTCAGTATTATCTCCAGCCGGCATTGTTTTTTTCTTTTATTTCCACAGCAACAGTTACTAAGTCAAGCCTGAGCTACCTTTCTAAACTTGGCAGAAAGAAAAAAAAAACAAATCAAGCCAGCGAGAACCATAAATTTCTTTCTATGGCAAAACAATATTAAATTAGTTGTGGAGACATTTACCCTAAACAGAGGCTGAGATAATTATGGTTTATGGCAAATACATGATTGATAATCAAATGGTGCCATTAAGTGCTACAAGTTTCCACTCAAGTACAGTTTCACAGAATGGTCAAATGTCAAATCTGTCTAATCCTTATTGCCGTATTTTATGATTAAGGGTTTAAGAAAATTTAAAAAAAACAAAAAACATTGTGACCAGTTATGCTGCCTCACAGACATTTTCATAAAACAATGACATGATTCCAGGGATGTTCCTGACTGCCCCAATTCTTTTTCGTTTCGCTCTCTTTTTCCTTGGAACCCATAACTCTTCCCTAGTCAAATCAAACATGGCGCTTCATTGATTAGCTACTTCCTTTCATCCGGTTCCAGTGGCTTAGCTACAGACAGACAGGCCACGGAACAAAAAGAGGGGCAGACTCTCTCCACATCTCGGCCGTCCACCTGTTCCCAGACCGGAAAGGGGTGAGGGCCACAAGCAGATGGTTCTCTGGAAGCCGGAGAGCCGGGATATGCAAATATCACAATGGACACAGGATCAAAAGACAATTTCCAGGGTCTAATTTGATTTGCTTTTGCCATCCCTCTAGGAGTTTGACGCTGACATTTTAGCTGCCCCGTCACATGGCCTAATTCCTCTGTGATCGCTCGGGCCCAGACAAAACTGTTGCAAAGGCAATTCATATCAATCCTTTAAATTAGCTGCTTAGGGCAAATCCGTAGGAAAAAAAAATGCATGCGGATAACCTTTTAATACATCTCAAATGAATAGTTCAGAAAATAATTTGCAGAATTAGCCTGGTAAAATAATTCATTGCTGTATTTCTTTTTTACTATTGCATCTGCTACTCAGTCTGTAAGTTATTCCTGGTCAGGTATAGACCTAGTTTAATATTCCAATTATGTTTCCCACTAATGCACATGCCTGATCTAACAATCTACGACACGGCCTTGAGAATGCTCTTTACTAATAAGCCTTGTAAAGTCATACATATATGACTGCAGCACTTGCAATCTTGTGGTCATATGGTTTAAGAGGAACATATTTATTATCATCCTGAAGGTAACGTCTCACAACTTTCATTCTGATGAAAGCAATTGAAATAATAGATTGAGTCAGCTTGGATTATATTATTGTCGTATCCTGTTCCATTTCAGATCTCACATAAATTTATGAACATTTTAAAGACTTAAATTCAATCTTTTCCCTTATACATTGCAGAGTCATAACAATTCTTTCCAGCACAAGAATTCAACCCAATACATACACCATTATATATCACAGTAAACTTCTCCAGTAGTCAAAAACAACTAAACTGCTGAGTTACTGTGGTAAACCACCAACGGCACTTCATTCTCAGCAACATTTTGGTATTAATCTACCAACACTTCCACCCGTGCTCTATGAAAACAGGACACTGTCAGCACTAACACTGAACTGCTCAACCCATTCTAAAGGTACCCTGGAGCGTAATAACTTCGAGAGAATAGCAACTGCTTCTGAGATTTCTCAGCTAGAGCTACCGAATCACTTTGCATAACTTGATGGCTTTATGCTGTTGTCACACGTCCAGCCATTGGCCTGAAAAGCCCTCAGTAAGTCATGAAGTCACAAGACAATAGAGCAAGTAGAGGCCTTACACTGCCTCTATAGTGACTGAGTGCCGGAACGTGAGAAAGTGTGAATGAAAGCCATCGAGGCTTTTATCCCTCTTAATGGGGCCCTTGGCCTGGCAAGAAGAGGCTGATGATATCTCCTGAAGTTCCTCTTCCCTTACCTTAACGTCATTGACGTTCATCCTGGTGCCTTCTTTCCCGACAAATATGTCGTCGATGTCCACCAAAATGTACCTTTCCAAGGACAGAGATAGCTTCTTTCCCGAGAGGAAGGAGACGGCGTCAACGAAAATGAGCCGGTGCAGCCAATAGCTGAGGCTGTGGCCAAACATGACCCGCTGGATGCCATCATGAAGGCCCAGGTCCTGGATGACCGTGACGTGCAGAGATTGGCCGGAGAGGGCCGGTCCATTACTACTGTCCAGCTGCCTGGACTTGGCCAGAAGCACGGGTTCATACGTGGAGTGGTTGGACTGGAACACTGTCCAGTCTTCCCCAGGGAGCGGACCTCTATCCGCTTCTGCTTTGGTGATGTGGAGCAAAGGTGAGCGGGGGTTGACACAGCAATCCTTAAGGCCAAGGTTGGTGTGAAGGTAGAGGGGGAAGCCCTTCAGCTTTACAACTGGCGGACTGTTTTCATTCGCCTTGTGAAAGCCAATAATTCCCACACTATACTCCACACAGTACTTGTCCAGAAGGTCCCTGTTCCACAGGTCCATGTTGATGTACTTCATCATGTTCTCGTAGATGATGAGAGCATACCGTCCTTTACCCTTGTTGGTAAGGGGTGGAATGTCGCCTTTTCCTGGCGCGATCTCCGAATGATATCGAAACTGGCTGGACTCCAGAATGGCTATAATATCCTGCCCCAGCTGGGAGTACTGACTCTCAACAAAGACCAGGACTACGGGCTCCTTCCTAGACGTGTCGATAGGCTTTGCCGTCTTCAACTCCAGGAGCCTATAAGGCAGAAACTTGAGGTCCCCGCAATCCATGCCAGCCGACCGGTCGGAGATTTCCAGCTCTTGGTTGTTGCCGCTGTACAGGTAATAGGCCGACACGATGATGCTCACCATACAGAAAGTGGCGAGCAGGATTACCAGACGCCTCAGGTTACGGCGCATCTTGGTGACAAAACTCATGCCGAAGCGGCGAGCCGGGCCCGTCGGTTTCGCTTTGTGTGTGCGCGCGTGTGTGTGCTCTTTCACGGGTCACGTGTTCCACGGTGGCGACGTCGCAGGCCTGTGTAGCATTCAGAGGGTTTTCATGTAACCATTGCAGTGCATGGACGATCGTCGTTCAGAGGCAGCAGTGAGAGCGGCTCGCTTTTGGCAGATGCTAGCGGGAGGACGATTCACTGGTCGGTCACACCTTTTTCTTGAATGGGGATAGACGACGTAGGCAGCCGAGGCCTGGTGCAATTTCCTCTGTGTTATCTGTAGGAAGAGGCCGAGAGAGAGAGAGAGAGAGAGGGGGGGGGGGGGGAGGGAAGGAGAGAGAGAGAGCATGGTCGTGTGAGTCTCACAGAGGGAACAATCATGTTATTTACAACTTGAGAGGCCCCCCCTTACTGCCTCTCTGAATGTGGGGCTGTCGAATCATCAGCCACCCCTGAGCCACAGTCGGCGTGTGTATCGGAGGGTCTGGAGGGCCCTGTCAGAGGAGAGGTGAATACTGAGGGCCAGAAAGAGCCCTCCAACCCCAAGGGCATTTCCTCTGCCACTTGCCAGCTGTGGCCACAGCTTCCCCTGAGTGGGCCCCGTGTGGATGCCACGCGACGACGACTTCAGCCGGCGATGGGGGACGTTCACGACGGCAACCAGAAGCTTGATTTAAACACATACGAACATGGCGACAAGCGGCAAAAAGAGTTCTCAATATTTATTTTTTTATTAAAAGGCTGACAGGCTTGGCCCAAAGCCTCACTCCTCATCATAACTGAACCGCTAAGAGAGACTACCATTTAACCACAGAATATTCTCATTATTTTGATAAAATTCCACCTGTGGTACACTTGAGTTTTTCAACCGTGTCTCTGTTATCTTTACTCTGAGAGAGGTGGTCAGACTATGAAAGCAACTCACTGGTGGTTCTTAATTCCTTTAACGATCTTAACGGGAACTTATGAGGCATGCGACTGAAGATTAGCAGCTCGACGCGCACACATTGAGCACCAACTGGTGTTTTTATCCGGAGGAAGATCTCATTCAGTCATCTCGCTCGCTGGAAGACGTGAGAGCCATCCTCTTTAACTCGTCTTTCACAAGTAATGACACTTCTTTCAAAGAACCACTTCAATACACAGAGGAACTCCATACAGTCCCACAAATAAAAGGCTTTTAGCGTCTTATTTTATCCCTCTCTTACAAAGTGGGAAGTAAATCTGGACAAAAACCAAGCACTTTCACATGCCGTGGCTCTGTATGATTTATGGAACGCGTCCCAGGATTTGGCCGAGACTTGGGGAAGATATACCTCTGCTTTTCTGCGGTGTCATATGAACTGGGATACACGCTCTATGCTTTATCTAGATGGCAGATGAGCGATGTCCACTAACCGGATGTCTCATGGTGCGAGAGGTTCTGAAAAGCCTCTATTTACATGCAAATTGGGTTTCACCACCAGAGGGCAGATATTGCCAACTTGTTCCAAGAATATATAAACTTTAGTATTTTTATATTACTGTATTTTAAATAATACAGCACGTCTATAAAATAGCATATGTACTTACGGCATCACTAATTTTCACACAGAAACTAAAAAAAAAAACGAAAAGCCAGACATCACAACCTCTCAAACAACTCTAAATAAAACAATCGCAGATTGTTTTTTTCCCTGTAGTCCTATTTATAAGTAATTCGTAAATCTAACACTTGAAGCGCCCTGAAAGGGTCGTTACACACAGCCGATTACGAATTTCAGCAGGAATTACTGAAAAGTTTACATTACATACTACTCTAGATGTCCGCCTAGCAAGACAGTTAGATTACCTTTCATCTAATAAACCAAGGTTAACTTGCCTATGTTTACATCTAAAATATTTATCCATCGTAAATAGCAATTAATTCCCGTAATTTGCATTAAATGCAGCGCTACAACGGCACATATTTCTTCATAATATATGCTTTCTATAAGGATTTTCATACTAATTGCGTTTATTGACATTATTCACGTAACACGTATTGTGCAAAGGTTAAATGCATTGTCAATGCATTGCAATATAGGTTGAATTAGCAAAATATAAAACGCTCTCCGGATGCCCCTATCTTTGATCGGCAGCAGCATTTGGTGCTCCCCACAGATAGACACAGGACTGCCCGTCTTCTCGTCTGTAGAGTTACAGAAACAACAAGGCGGAGATGCTCGCGGCGGCGGCGCCTTAAAAACCCGCCGCGAGGCTGCCTTGCACGCGCAGACGCTCGCGAACTCGCGAATATGCATCAGTATTTCCTGCCCGTAGCCCCGGAGTCAGAGGCTGGGGAAGCAGCACGCTCACTTACCTCCAGCTGAAATGGGACTCCTGCTGGGGGAAGAGGCAGAACAGAAGCCCCTCGTTCTGGAACAATTTCTGGGAGAAACTCCTTAAAATGCTGCTGCTCTAGTGACTGAACGAGGGAGTCCAATCCCATTCTCTACACAGTGCTATTTGAGGTGCAGCCAGCTGGAATGATTCAGAGCTTCATTCACCATTATTCTCCCGCAGCCTCTTTCTCTGCTACACGGATTATAGCAGCGGCAAAAGACACAAGAAGTATTTAATCACCAGCACGAGGGGGGGAAAAATCCGGGCAGCTGCTTGCCTTCCGTCGCCTCCGTTAGCGGTGCTGCCGTCTCCCCGCGCGCACCTCGGGAAGTGAAGCACGAGCCGGTGTGGGAGAGTGATTGACACAAACAGCCAATTCCTCCAGCTAATCACGCTAGTATTTCAAGGGCTAGGAGCCATTTTGGTATCACTTAGCCGGCGGGATGATACACATGAACACATTCTACTGGGGAAGCCAGCTCAGCGCTTCTGCTCAATATCCTTGTGCGTTTTTCATGATTGACTGCATATTCCCAACGGGTGCCCCAGACCTGTCACCCTGCACTCACGTAACTTGTGCTAGTGCACGTTAAAAATCGGGTGGGGGGAGGGTGTAAGTAAACTGTTTCATAGATTTATTAAGGAAAAAAATATATGACATGCCTAAATAATGTTGTTATTTCCGCGGTTTCTACCCTGAGGGTATGACTGAGGAATTTGAAGCTTTAATTAATATAGTTGATAGGAGATTTTTGTACATGTTTTCTAATGCTTACTGAGCAATTAATTGCAAAAAAATTTAATTTAACTTACTTACTGATTGATTTCCCTCATTTTCTGCATATGGTTTCTAGAACGTGTGTCTCAGCAATGCAACAGCAATAGGCTGATGTAATCTTTTAAATGGGGACCAACACATGGCATACGAAGATGCAGGAGCGAAACGTCGCCTCTGAGGCGACAAAGTACTTAGCAGTAGGAGGATCTGTCAGAAGTTCTGGCGTTCCCTTAGCAGAGGAAAGCTCTGCCACTCGCACAAAGCTACTTACGCCTTAGACGGAAAGTACAGGAATGCAAAGTATTTACCGCCAAGGTGCATCACTCCTGGCCGATGACTTTTTCGGGGGGGAGGAATCAGAAACTTAGCCACAAAGGTGTAAATAAAGGTGGGGAGATGTGTAGGGGGAGCTTCTGATCTTCCCACGTTTCCTGGATGCCCTGACCGCTGGCTTTCCGCTGAACGAAAACATCGTAGATCGAGACAGACACGCGTTTGTTAGTGGAATTCGCAGAGAGTAAACACGCAGAAGTTATTTGTCCTTAAAAGAGGCCCCGGAGGTCTTGAAGGGCCGCAGATTTAAAGTGCCATTCGTCGCAGCGTAACGCACCAAGAAGGGCCTAGTCTCAATGCCATTCTCCCTCATTGTGAGAGCAAGGGCTTTGAGATGCCAGCTATTGTTCCTCATTAAAGAAGTTCCTAGATATTGCGCAGGGCTTTCATTAGTGTCGGCTCATTTATACCAAATGCGCAGAACTGGCAACATTTCAGGAACACCTCCACCACCGCCGCAGTCCCCAAACGTGTCTGAACAACTCCAATAACAGACGCAAATCAGCAAGTAAGACTCACACCCGCAAAATTAAACGTTTGTTTAATTGTCCTTTTTGGGTCGGCATCCCTGGACCGTCACCTACTGTGCGTCGTCGGGGCGATTTGCCTGAGAAAGATGCCGACCGCAGGGGAAGTTCATTTTGTAGCGGCAAGCGAATGGCGAGGTGATTGCCTCTGATTCAGATTGAAATCCACAAACAAAGGGGGCCTGGGTGCCATTGTTGTGTGGTGAAGTTGGCAGTTTAGTTTTAAGGGCCTAACAATACCTCTCTAAAAATATCTTTTCAGGAGAGGATTGCCTCAGTGAATCAAAACAATCGGAGCTACCCAACTTAAAGCCTGCTAGGCTGGGTTGGGGGGGGGGGGGGGTAGCGGCTAAATATAAGCTATGCAGGGGATTTGCATTCACCTAGATTCAAACGCAACCCTTTAAAAATGTGGGCCATCATGCTGGACAGTACAGCATTTGGGAAGGACTTCACAACTGCATCAGCTGCTTACACTAACAACCACCTGACCAAAAGCCTACAATTTTTCTCTCACTACTACACAAACAACATGTATATATTACATTACAGAGCAGACAAATCGTGGCTGATGTAATACTTTATAGTTTTAAATGATGCATTTATATTGTATTATAGATAAAAAATAGGATACCAACAAACTAGTAACGGTTTAAAGATATTACAATGCACGATTCATCTTTTAAACCTCCCAAGGCAAAATTACATGTCTAAACTGACAAATATTTGCATTCTATATGCTACAAAAATCCTGAAAGAAAAATTTTATCTTATCTTAAAAGCATGAACAGTCAATGCACAAGTTACGAAACTTAAGTTAAAACTTCATTAATGAACTTCCATGTTAAGAAATTGCTTTGTGATGCAAGAGAACCCATTAATTGCTTAAAAGTTTTGCATTGCATAAGCACCGCTTAAATATGCTGTCATCAAAATAGCTTGAAAAAGACTGTCATCCTAGCATGAGTAAAATAGCAAAGTCACCAGTACATCGGCTTAATTGGTTAAAAAAAAATATATTTTATAGAACCAAAGATAATATACACACATAATGTTCCTACCTAGTTATTAGTAATCACGAATGAAAGCGGATGCATCCGCAGAATTTATTCTAAAGGAAGCATATCAGCATTTTATAAAATAAACAATCATTGTGTATAGTGAGAGAGTCAAGTTTTAATGGTGATCTTCGACAGTGTCCAAGAACCTACTTAAGATGTGATCTATGTTGGGTATAAATTTGCCTTGTGAATGATCAAACAAGGGCCTGCACAAACAGTGTGATTTAGATATTTGAAGAGCGGTTTCCTTTGAAGGAATCCAGGATTTGACAATGCCCTACGGGGATAAGGGGCTATTTGTTTCTTATCTCCTCGACAACCTAAACCTATTTCCCGTTCAAAGAGTTTAACACTGGCATACTTCACATTTATGCCCTCTGAGTCAATGGAATTAGGGTGAGCGAAATTTCCATTATCAAATCTATTATAAGTTTAATGGGATCTAGCAACAATCAGTCACAAAGGGGTGCTTGTTTTTTGTCCCAATTCTTTCCAAATGCTACCTCTGTCCTGGCGGGGGGGGGGGGGGGGGGGGGGGGGGGGGGGGGGGGGGGGGGGGGGGGGGG
>JAODUD010000050.1:651385-664642 GCA_026784285.1 Stomatorhinus walkeri | reverse complement strand
CCCCCCCCTTCCGCAGCTGCCTGGGATTGTTTTATTTTTTAAATTCTGTTTAGATATTTATTCAGCTTTAGTGTCTTGCCATCCATATACAAGCATAGCGCCATAATGCTCTCCCAGGGGCATGGTGTGACATATAAATAGCGGTGGAGGAGGGAGGGGGTTTCACTGGGGCTTAAACTACAAAACACAGGATGAAGGGGGCTGGACACAAAGGTCTTTACATACATACAAATATAAAACCTTGTGTAAATTTTGCAGGGCATCATATACATATAGGGGTGGTTGCCTAAGATGCTCCACCTGTGATCAGATGATCATTGGTTTGAATCAGATTGCACCATTGGGCCCCGGAGCAAGGCCTTAATCCCCAGTTGGTCCTTAAACTGCATGATTCTGTCTTAAGGCGATTTCACGTAGCTTTGTATAGAAGTATCTGCGAAATAACATAAATGTAGCGCAATGTGTAAATAAACAAAAAAAGGCTCCCATAATATCAACAAGCACTGCCGCAGAAGCCTCGATTCATATTCCGGGCAGAAAATCTGTCCTCTGTACTGAGAGCCTTTACAGAAAGCAGCAGCCCAGGTTATAGCAGCGGGGTTCCAGTAAAGGGATGGAATGCCAGTGGAAGGAGGCCTGCCAAGTGCAATATGAGGTCGCCTTAGGAAAGCCCAGGCGGCACGTGAGCCGTTCTGGGACTTCACCCCTCCACGTGGTACGGCCCACACCACCCCGTGCTGGTGGGAGGAAAAGTACATTCCGAAGGGATGACAGGGACGCGCAGATCCTTAATGCTTTTCCAGCGTGAGTCTGTGTGAGGCTCTGATCAGAGCTGCTGGCCAGAGCCGCTGGCACGATGGTCGCTTCTCCAGCACACGCCGCTCTTCCCGGAGCCCTAATAGAATAACATCCACCATCTGCAATTTTCAAATTGCTTTCAATAAAGCAAAGAGGATTGGGCTGGGTCGATACTCCGTCGGAGATTACGATCATATTTGGGAGAATAATTCATCAGATTTCAATTTATACCCAGCATAATGGTTTTCATCTAAAAGCTAATTTTTATAAATCATCACATTACGTGGGAGGTAATAAAAGTTCATTCGATAAAAATTTCACGGACCTGCGCAAGTAAATGGGGTTTTCATGCATTATGTCACGCTGTCTCTCTTTCAGAATACGCTTCCAAACACTGTCACTAATTAATTGAAGTGGCCCCAAATCGATATAATGCTTGACGCAGCAGATTCCAAACAGCAAAAGAAAAATTTAATTTGAATCGTAACAGTCTGTCGGTACCACCCAGTCTTGTGGTTTTATTTTATTTTATTCTAATGATACATCTTGCTTTTCTTACTTTATACTATGTTTTTTCTTTTTAAGCACAGTCTAGCTACCATGTGGCAATTGCATGTCACTGTTGGATCGAATCAAACTGGAACTTCACTCAGTCAAGGTTTAAAAACAACAGACATCTATGGCATTTAAATGTGTTCAGGTGAGTAGAAGAATTGGATAAAAAGATAAACAAGGTGACTGAGTGATAGTTAAACAAGGTGTTTGAATGTCAGAGGTAATTATGGGGATTTTGGGGAGGGGGGGATTTTAGGAACGTATATCCACTTTATGCATGTGCACTGTGTGCCGCGTATGTGGAAAACAAAACTTGAAAGTGAAAAAAGAATGTTTACTTCCCGCTCCCCCCTTTTGAGGTTCTCAAAGACACGCCGGTGTTTTTAAATCATCACAACGCCCCACCCTCCATCACTGCCGTGTCGAATTTTCGTATCTGCAGTCCATTAACTTAGAGGAGAACGGTGAGTGCAGGAACGTTACACAGAGAGCAGGCCACAGACTGGCACAGTGAATGGCAAAATGCCCATGTCCAGCTCACCTGCTAGATATTTCTGTGCAAATAATAATAATAATAATAACAATAATAATAATAATAATAAAAAAGGCTTCGATTAACTTTTTATTATTTTGGAAGGCTGTTAAGAATTAAAGGGAAACAGCAAGATTACTCTTCAGATTAACTCCGTGGTCCAAACAGAATCAATACCGTCACCCCAGTGTAATTTTCGAATACAAGTCTGCTGTAATAGGTCCTATTTCTTGTCTGTCAGGTGCCTGTTTCAAACCAAGAAAATAGCTTCAATGTTATTAAAGTGAAACATTTCATCTATAGATGGTGAAGTCTAGAGAAGTCTGCAAACGGGTGCATGTAGATATAACTTACAAACTGGTGATTCCTTAAAGTTACAAAGAGCCGTGCAGGTTAAATTGCTGCTGGCGTTCGTCACGTGTGCAGAGGGAGTTGGGGCTCGATCTGATGACCTCCAGGCGCACTCTGAAGGTGCATGGGGGAGGGGGCTGCTTGGTATGCTTTTCAGCCATGTAGCACTCAGACGGATAAACATGGCAAACTCAAAATCCAGTCCATATATTTCCACGGCATTCAAGTCTTATTTTAGACTCTACGTTTGATACAGATGACCGCAGCAAGCATGCAGGATATATCACACTTTATATGGTTATAAGAAAAGCTGCTATTCATTCGAAATTCCATCAACCAGTTTTTCATAACCACTTATTCACTACAGCAGAGTTTCCCAGTCTGGTTCTTGGGAACCCACAGACAGTCCATGTTTTTCTCCCTCCCAGCACCCAGTAGGGTGTGGACTGTCTGCCAGGGTGTGAACTGTCTGGCAGGGTGAGGACTGTCTGGCAGGGTGTGGCCTGTCTGGCAGGGTGTGGACTGTCTGGCAGGGTGTGGACTGTCTGGCAGGGTGAGGACTGTCTGCCAGGGTGTGAACTGTCTGGCAGGGTGTGGACTGTCTGGCAGGGTGTGGACTGTCTGCCAGGGTGTGAACTGTCTGGCAGGGTGTGGACTGTCTGCCAGGGTGTGGACTGTCTGGCAGGGTGTGGACTGTCTGGCAGGGAGCTCAGAGGGAGCAAAAACATGGACTGACTGTGGGTCCCCGAGGACTGGATTGGGAGACACTACAGTACAGGAACGGTGTGAGCCTGGAGCCAGTTCCAGCAAGCACAGGGCACGAGCCCATAGGTGTGACTGGTGTGCGACTGTGGCCTGCAGTGGGTTGGTGCCCCATCCTGGGTTATTCCCTGGCTCCAGACCCCCTGCATTAGAAGAAACAGGTACAGAAAATGGATGGATTGGTTTATGCGACAAATGTGTTTAGCTAATTTCACTTAATGTGGAAGTATCCTTCCATGTATTTTTAGTACCCAAAAGTTGAAATTTTAAGGACAACACTTACAAAGAAAAGTTAAGCAATTCCCCGAATTAAGAAACTATTTCATTAGCAGGTGTGTATGAGCTGACTTTAATCGCTGTCAATCAAAATACATCTGTAAGGCAATTTTTTAAAGGCAAATAGGTTGTGTTTTAGTTTTAGCATTAACCAGTGGAATTTTCATCTTTGGCTGTTAATTGCCCTTGAAATTAAAACTATCTTGGACTTCAATAATGCATAACAAAAAGAATTAAAATAATGATGCATATAAAATGATTCCTATGTAGTAATTTGATACACATGTAAATGACATTTATAAAGACAATGATGTTTAATTTTTTTTTATATTCTCAGTTATTTATTTATATAATTATATATTTTATACTTGTGGTTTTTTATTACCTTATATTGTATTATCATATTTTATTGCCCTCTAGTAAAACTACCTTTCGCTTTATGGTGTAGTAGCTAATTAATAATTTCACTAATGTATCTAACATCTCCTGTACTGTTAGATCTCTGTGTACTTTTCTGCTTAAGTGTCTCATTGTAGCGATCCAAACTCAGTGATGCATCACCTACTTAACAGAAAATAATGATAAAATACACAGCTACAGTTCACCAGCACAGAATGCAACTCGTTAATACATGGGAAGATGAATCATACCAACATTAAAAGGGTTGCAATTGATTAATCAACTGCACAAGATACAACCAGTCCAAGTTAAGAATGTGTGTCAGCCTGGGTTGTCCTCAAATGACTCAAGGAGCAATAGAACATCAGGTGTACCTATACCCTGAGAATTCTATTGCACAATGTCGAAACAAAGCTTTTAAAAAGTACGTTTACACAAGGCCTAGAATGATCAAAATTAAATACAGTGTTTTGTATGCAGCGGAACAGATAGGTGCCAAGCCACTGGAGATGTCCAGGAGAAGATGGATGGATGGATGAATGGATGGATGGATGGAAAGACAAAGGATGGATGGATGGACGGATGAAGGACAGATGGATGGATGGAAGGAAGGAAGGATGACTGGATGAATGGATATACAGCCAAACAGGGCCACCAGCCCACCTGATGTTCTTAGGTACAGAGTGGACAGAGGCAACGATGAGAGGTTTGCATTCAAACAGTGAACAAAAGGTAATAAATATTTTAGGCTCTTTCGAGTAGCTGCGCATTCAACTTATCAAATTCCAAAGTTATTTTCTTTGCTTTCCATGCCATTGTTTATCTTGAAAAATTAATTAAGAGATTCCCATCGTGAGTCACAAGACACCCAGCGGCAGGGGAGAGATGAAGATGTTTTCCTTTAGCCAACAAGACATCCCCCTGCCCTCGGAACGTAGCCCTTCACGACCATGCATAAACAAAGCTTCTGTGTGACACCACAGACTTCCCATATATTTTATAAAAAAAAAAACTATGCAAATAAAAACGTGACACCCGTTAAAAAAGGGTGCAGTGATTCCGTTCAGTTACTGATGACGCAACGGCCCTTATGTTGACACAAACTGAAGGACACTTCAATCTGAGCCTAGACTGCATATAACAAAACAAGCTAGCTAGTCCCCCCCCCCCCGTTCAGCCTCACAGACACTGACACGATGGCTTCTGAGTGGGCAGATATGCGCTCGCTTCACAATATGTGTCTTGTGGTTTCCACACATTTAGGCTGCGATCTCTGTTATCAAATGGCCCTTAAGATACCAGGACTGATGAGTTCCTTTTAATTGCATTTAAATATCGCAACAACATTTGTTGATGCCATGGGGAAGAATGATCTACATACACATTGTTAGATCCCCAGGCACGGACGCACTCCGGAGCACAAGGAACGCTATGAGAGAGTGCCAAGTGTCCCCTGATGACGGAAGCACAGCTACTTGAGAAATCTGTTCCTCTGGACAGAACTGAGGGATGCGAGTTATTGCAAATGTCACCTGAGTGCTCATTATCAGCAGTTTCAAAGTTCTTCGCCAAGTGAAGGAAATTCAAAACCAAACTAAACGGCACTTAAAGCGAAAATGAAAATAAATTGAAAAGGGGGGTTTCATCCGAGATCAGCAGGTGTCCGTCGCGATCCTCCTCCGGTGCGGCGCCACGGTGGGCTGCCAAAAAGCCCCTGACCACCAAACGAGTGATAAATTGCACACGTAAGAACATTGGACACCTGTCACCGCCGCCTCACCCCAGGTGAGCTCCAGCGCCCCAGGAAAATGGCAGGAAGAGCTCAGCTCCAGAGCTCCACATTGATGGGCAAAGCTCTCAGAAACAGGCCAGCATCTGGCCTGAACGAGAGGCCTGGCCAATATTGTGGAATTCACCCCCACGCCCATACAAACATGAACTAGGAACAGGGCTGCAGCCTGCGCAGCGTGGGAGAGACCGCGACCTCACAGCAGTGCTAATCTTATTGTTCGAGCCACTGGGATCTGTCACAGCCTATGACTTCCTTCCTGTCTGCCTGCAAAATCTCACGCGACTGTAATCCAAGGTCACACAGCTGGTAAGTTCATTAGCCCGGCCTGCAGGTTTTGACAGTAATGCAACCCAGTGCTTCTTGGGTGGGTGATTCAGCAGGTGTGCTTTCCTGTAGTTCAGCTCCTTAAATTTTTTATGCTTTTTATAGTGCTTATTCTCCAGATGTTGAATTCTGGGAGAGGAAAAACAAAAAAACAAAAAACAGAGTACAACTATAACCGCTAAATTAGATTCGTACACAGAAAACAAACATAAACCGTTATTATTCGTTATTTGATTTTTTCTCTCTTAATAACAGCCATGTCCACAATTGCAATCAACTCCTGTGTAGACTGTTGTACGATTTGCATTTACCCGTTAAAATGCTGGTGGGACAAATGGCAGCATCACCAGTAATTTAGCTGTCACTGTAGGAGTAAAACGTGCAAGCACCCGCTGAATGAAAAACATACGCTGTAGAGTGCAGGATGGAAAGTTCTAGAACGTCGCCAGGCAGTGCGGTTCGAGGCGATGACCCGCGAGTTAGGCGCCTCTTCTCGGCAACAGGATGCATTGTGGCGAGCGCTTGGTAAATCGTCTGTGACCTAGATGGCTGTGTTGTGGTTTTTCCGTGTTTGCGTGGGAAGGAATCCGTATATGCAGGTTAGGCGTGGGGGGGGGGAGGGAGATGAGGATAGAACATGGTACGATCACAATCCCCACTTCCAAACGCTGTGATGTCCTATTCTGAGACACTAAGAGACTTTTGTGCATGTGGGGGGTAAATGCTATGTAGTTATAACGCTAGTATATTCATGCAAATCTGCACCAAGGCACACTCTCTGGGTCTTAGCATGAAGAAAACTTATCTCTGAGTTGCAGATGCCCCATTGTAGAAAACGTAGTGCGTCAATGAAAGGGGCCGTACCCTATCTCCAAACGTTTACGCTTGCCCTGCAGTTTAAATCAGTGAGCCGCGTAAATTTGTATAAAATGGAAAGATACTGAGTGAGTCTCTGAGTGAGTATCTCCCTCAAATGCGGTGGAAGGTAATTTAAAAATACCCCAGCAAGAAGAGGTTCTGGGAAGTCGGGAGTAGATCAAGCGAGGGAGGCTGTTCCGTAGCCGATTCGGTGTTAGCAATAATAAGGGAAGCCCTCAACGTGGTGATCAAATCACCGAATATCCCCGAGCGCTCCAAAACACATCTCCATAATGGCTCCTTTACAATAGGAGTTTTATTTTATTTTTTTCATTTTTTTTTGCACAGATGAAAAGCAGGAACGTAGCAGTGTGGCTCATGGACCGATCCCCGATTACCTGCAAGCGCCAAGTCCAAATTGTGGCCTACGGGATCTGACAAAGGCGATCACCCAAAGGTAGCGATTAACCCGATTTGTTGGCGGCGTGTCCGGCTACAAGTTAGGAAAAAGGCAACATCCTGCCGGCAGGTGGCAGCTCAGCCAGTCACCCGTCAGTTCATCTCCTTCATCGTTTACCTCGAGTGGCACGGACAGCCAGCTACGACACGTTACCGTGGATACGCTTCATGCTCTTATTTCTCCCACTCCCCATCTGCCTTATAACCTCCTGGGCTGAAATATTGGATTTCATTAAGGCCTGATAGAGATTATATTTAGTGCCTGCACAGGTGGGTCCTTGCTACTGATTTTAGAGTAGAGGAGGCTACAATTATTTTAGGCCAGAATACAAATGAGGCACCTGATGCAGTTTATAATGATGTAATCAGCATGCCATGTCGTTGTATATTGAAGAAAAACTATTGAAAATTCAGGAGGACTGCCATTTTGGATCAATAGCCACACATATAATTTGTGTACGAAAGGACTCTGTGCATATGTGCCATATACATATTTGGGATGCATATAGCTGTGTTGCTTTTGTGAAATAAGACCATTTCTTTAACCAAGAGACAGGGGTATTGTGAGGGGTGTGGCCACAGGGGCACGGGGTCCAGCTGAAAGCTGATTGGTCCCCAGTGTGCCGCTTCTCCTGTCACTCAAAGATTCAAGATCAAAATTATTGGCTCATGATAAGGTTGTCCCCATTGTATAAATTACAGGCCCACGTATGCTCCCAACCTTAAAAAAAACCCTAGAATCACCTCTGCCAGTAGACTAGCTGTAAGGTCAATGGTATGATTTACTGTTTACTCTGAGGATTTTGCCCCAAATCTATGGTGCCATCGCACTCTGGAATCCAGCGAGGCAGCTGAGGGACAGGCACTCCACAACAAAAGTCTTATATTACACATTTATGTCTCCGTACCGAAGCGATTTTGACCGTGACAACCAGCTAAATTTGGGGGAAAATAAAATATTGCAAATATGATGGAAAAAATATGCTCTCAGCCTCTGCGGGACTGAAAAAAGTAGAAACCACAAAAAACTGAACTTTTTATGGATGGAAAACCTGAAATGCCCTTGTAGTAAAAAAATAAAATGATGAAATTAACAATCATTATTTTCCATTCATCTAATATACAAATACTGTGCATACATTTCAATATGTGCTATAGTCCAAGTTTGCTATTTCATTTATAGTGTTTCAGTGAAAGTTACAGGTAATGCAATTATTGGAACTTTAAAGCTATGACACAGCAGTCATTTTCATCAAACAGACAATGCCAAAAAAATGTGGTCCATAAGCCTCTGACGGCTCAGACTTTTATTTAAAGAAACATTTCAACACTTCAATTCATCAGCTGCTTCTGGGGATCTGGGAAAAAGCCAGATCACCCAGTACTCTTGTGATAATCTATTATCTACTAATACTGCTTTGGCAGCAGAGTTAAGCATTACTGGGAAGACAGTACAGTGGGTTTAATTCATAAAGGTTTCCAGCATGTGAAAAATGATTTATCTGTCAACATTAAGATGTTTCAATCTCAGAATTACTTTAACAAAAAATCAGAGGTTTTACATTAATTCAGCTTATTAGTTTTCATATAAAACAAAGTCAGTTCCTCTTCCATCCCAAGATTGTCCTAATTCGAGCCCTACAAACTGTAGTGGCACTATCATAAATCATATTAAGTGCTAAACAGACCAATATTGCTATAGATGGCGCAGATTTTAATCATTACTTGGCTTCTTCGCTGGCGATTACAGGGCGTTGTAAACATTAGCCGTGATGATCGGCTTTCCATCATCGCCTCGCTTTCTGTTGCACGCCATCGCAAACTGTTGATGGGCGCAGGAGTAATCAGCTTTATCCGTTAAATTTCACTTCTGATACAAATGCAAGAGCTGGTAGAATAAGCAAATCCATCAGATTTATATAAATGGAATTGAAAAAAAAAAAAACTTAAAAACAGGGTACTGATCATTTGTCAGAATCATTAATGCTCCACAGTGGAGCTGTTTTTAAGAAGCTGAAGTGGAAGATTATTTTGATGTAGAAGTAGAGTATAGTAGGTGCAATTATTAGACATTTACAGCTCTGGAAAAATATTGAGCCCATTCATTATTTTTTAAGAATCCACATTATTAAATCCTGGTTTAATCCTGGTTTAATCCTGGTTCTGCTGGCAGAAGCTACACTGTAGCTCAAAATATCTGAGACACTGGCGATGACCAAACACCAGGCAGGTAGAGGGCAGAAGGGACTTTATAATGCCAGAGATGACTGTCAGCTTATCCAGCAGTATCTCATAAACCAGAGGATGACCTCAAGTGACCTTCAAAAGGAATGGGGAAAAAGTGCTAGCAGTGAAGTGCACTGTTAGGACAGTTTGTATCGGGCTCCTAGAAGCAGGACTGAAGTCCCATAAAGCAAGGAAGAAGCCCATCATTAATGAGAAACAGGGAAGAACCAGACTGCAGTCTACAAAAGAATATATACATATATATATATATATATTACACAGGTACACAGGTGCATATCCATATATTGAGAAATGAGTGAAACTAAAAATGATCTTGTGGTTTCTTAATTTTTTTCCCAGAGCCGGATCTGACACAAAAAAGTACCAGGATGCCTTAGTACGTAAGCCCCACCTCGCACAGTACCTGCAGCTTGCATCCTCTCCTGCATTCACAGAAAATCAGACTCCAATCTCTACAAGAAAAAGTGCGCACTGTGTATTCACTCAGCAGAAACACATCCAGAGCAGGCTGCACTCGCCGGCACACTATTTCAAGAGACATTATTCATTCGTGCACCGAATCTCTTCTTACCAAAGCAATTCAGCAATGCAGTTACCTTTAAAGGTACAAGAGAAATCCCTGTATGTGTCAAACAGCTCAGCAAACCTTGAGATCACAAAGCCAGGCCAGCCCGATATGCACTGAATTTTTTTTTTTCCGCCTGAAAAGCTTTTGCGATTAAAGCACATGCATTAAAAGATTTCAGTGTGCACCCACCCTAAACATCTTACGCGGCTGGATGCTCCAGCATTTAAGGGGCCGTTAACATTTCTGATGAACAGCAGAAGCACAGACCGAAAAACAGAGTGAACACATAATAGCCAAGCGTGCTGTCGCATCCAGAAGGCTCCATGCTGGCAGAAGTCAGTGCGCACATCTACTGCAGCTAAAAACGCTGAAACGGGAAAAAGCGACGCGTGTGAAGTTCCTTCTATTCGTGCAGGACGCGGCGTGGAAAACTGGCCTCGCCTCAGTCACGGCATTTCGGTGTTTCTCTGAGAACGTTTCATCTCCGTAACCAAAAACCTCATTTTAAACTTGTATATTCAGTTTATCAAAGGCATGTGTTGTATGTATAACGAAGATAAATGTTCTGTCACGCAAACAATGTGAAACACAATGATGCACGAGAAGGTTTGACATTGGGGGAATAAGACTTAATAAATTATATACAAAGGTCTATTCATTTTTTTTTTGGGGGGGGGGGGGGGGAGGAGAATGAATCCAAATTAAATATTGGGGTGTCCAATATCAGATGTATACATAACCATATTTTTGCATATCTATATATGTAGGACATGTGTCAGTATTTAAACATGCATAAATAAATATTTAAATATAGCAGATTTATAATTATTGAAAAAAGTGCTTCTGAGTAATGTGAATGAGAACGGCACAGGTCAACTGCTGCGAAAGCAGTAAAGAAAAACATCATTCACCTGCATAGATATAAGAAAAACTTTGAAGAATGTATCACTTTTCTCAAGTGTCACATGGATGCTGGCCTAAGATCATATAAACACATTGGCGGAACACCCTGCCCGCTCTTACTGATGCGCGTTTCATAATATACCATGGAAACCGCTGTAGAACTCGAACTGTGTTCTCTTTGATTCCATTAAAGGTAACATATTCTTTGACTGTCTTAAAGTCCTTTAAACACAGGGCATGAGCACGCATCCTACTGATATGAATTGCATCGGTTCAGAACAGATTGCCTTTTCTGCCCCTGTACATTACAGAAATAGTTTTTGATGAATAAATGTGCAATAGGCATCAATTAATTTTAACAATAGACTATGTCTCAAATCCCTTGGAGTTTTAAAACGAGCTCTGTATATCTGCTACTGCCCAAAAGTATTCTCTGCGGTTAATGATTTCTCATTTGTAAATTGTTAGGGTAATTTATAATATAAAAGCGGCATATTTTTTAGCCTTTAACATTTATAAAGTGGCTGAGAGCTTGCCATATTAGCTATTGTAGCAAGAAGATGTGAGAATTCCCACAGTTTGCTATTTCCTGCATATGTGAGAATTGAGAGTGTGTGTGTGTCTGTGTGCGTGTGTCTCTGTGTGTATGTGTGTGAGCGGGTATACCTATCCTTATGGGGATACAATGTCCTCATAACGTGATAAATATCTGTTTTTTTTTTCATAACAGTCACCGACTTATATAAAATATAAGTCAGTTTCCTGGTCCCCATAATGGAAAACTCTATTTTATATAAGTCGGTGAATGATATGAAAAAACTAAAAATGCAAAAACTCTTGTATTTTGTTTGGATGTTTATGGTTATGGTTGAGTAGGGGTTAAGGTTGTCATAGTTAGCGTTAGAATTTTTCCCTTAGAAGTGAACGAGCGGTCCCCATAAGGATAGGTATACCCGACTGTGTGTGTGTGTGTGTGTGTGTGTGCCTGTTTCTGGCAACATGTCTGTTGTGTGTCAGTGTGCCTGTGTTGCATTCTCAGAAACTTCTTTCATTAGACCCAGCGACTTTTGTATTTTTCGACAGCAATCCTGGCGCGCGAAACAACTAGAAACATAAAAGGGGATTTGCGCTATTAATTATTTATACAAGCAACTTAACTCCAAGTCACAAGAATAACAGACCCACACGCAGGCTTCAGTCGGCAAAGCCATTCGCTCTCCGTCTCAGAATGTTTCCTTTATTTTCACTATCGCGCTTCTTTATATCTGGTCTGAAATAGGTCAGGGCTAAAAATAGCAATTCACCGTGATGTTCAAAGTTGTTGCTTGAAGAAAGTTTTTACGGCAAACTTTTAGGGGACATGTCAGCCTGAAATCTGTTAGAGATTCCTCCCCTCACCCCCCCAAAAAAGCAGATCAACCTCCACGAAGATGATACGAAGCTCGCTTATCGAGGGTGCGAAAGGGTGGTCGCAGCAGCACTCTGAAGAAATGAGTTTGGTGTGGTTTTTGCTTAGCTGACCCCAAACCAGAGAGTTCTGAGAAGCTCCTTCCCTCTGTCCAGGTTTCTCCCACCTCTCAATGGTCAGAGAAGGTCATACACTACCAACTGCCACTCCGTGAAGTAGGCATCAATAGGGGAACAACGTCACCCGGTGTAGAAGATAAATCTGACTCTTGTGCACTCCTGGGTAAGGCAAATCCCAAGGATCAGCTCACAGTCTGAGTGACATGGGTCTCCATAAATACCTTGTGTCGAATTTGACTTGCAGCCGTGAGTCAGGAACACATTCACACCGACTAGAACAATCTAAATACTAGATGGGTATATAATAACCAGGCTAAACAGAAGTGCAGAACCCAGACGTTCCACCTCTGGCATATTGATTTTAGGGAGGTGGATGAGGGGAAAATGGGAGGAGGGGGCGCTGGCAAGGCTGGGGCAGTGTCACGGTCATACCATACACCACATTATTTTCATTTGAAAATACGCCCCACCCCCAGGTAAATTTTATTGGGAAAGGCCAGAATAGCGTCACTTTTTAAAATACCGTTGAAATACCATAAACCGCATTATAATGTCTGGATGGTATGACGGTATTAAAACCTAGATACCGTCCAAGCTCAGTGCTGGCTGGGGTTGAGATAAATTACTTCTTGCTGGCTAATTTTACCACACAGCAGAACGACGGATTCCTGGGACATTAATGGCAGAGGTGGGACATCTGAAAGCCCCCGGCAAACCCAGGCGGATAAATAAGCAATATGGTGCCAGCTCTGGATAGGGGGTGTCACACATCGTGAGGGCCTGGTTGAAGGAATTTTGTCCCAGGCCAGACAGCATGTGACTTTTTAGAAACAGACTCCTAGCTTCACATTAAAGTAACAAGAGTATGAAGTGTTCAAAAAGAAGCACAGAAACAGGTCCTGGGGG
>JAODUD010000050.1:636617-651190 GCA_026784285.1 Stomatorhinus walkeri | reverse complement strand
GAGGCACGCCCGAGAGCAGTAAGCGTGACGCAGCGGGGTGGGCGGTAGGGTGCTGTGGGGGAGATCCGAGGCGAATGATGCGAGTAGACCCGCCACGTTTGTAGGGGTGGGAGCCCTCTGGAGACAGCCGGGGGGGGATTGGAGCATGGGGCGGGACGCAGAGAGCATGAGATTCTCCTGTAGGATCATGGGTAAAAAGCAGAACACATGCAGCTTCCAGATCAGGCCAAGCTTGCTTGTCCACAACATTTACATCCTTCTGTTAGCTTATAACCAGGATCATCTGTCGCTGGCTCAGGTCAGACACAACACATGTTTGTGCCCCTAAGCTCATCTGGAGTCATTCCAATAGATAGATCTGGTCCTTCATGCGGCCGTCGCCTGCATCTGACCTCGGCTGAACAGCAAAGGAACTCTGAGTAGCAGGATGACAACTGAGTTGAAAAGCACACCTGCTGATGCACTCTCGCAGAACACACCCCCACTCCTGCTGTCTTGCTTTGTGGGAGATGTAATTATGGCGGCGCAATTATGAAGTTTGCTTTCAGTGAGACTCTTTTTTTGGGAAAATTGAAAGTGACGTGACAAAACCGACAGGGGCCCAAATTATAATGTAATGACAGGAAATGCAGCCACTGGAAGGAAACTCAGACTAAAATTAAGGAAAAATATCCCAGATATATTCCAAATATTCCAATTAAACTATAAATCTGTGAACTAAAAGCAATCACTGTGTACGTAATAATTAAACTCCATTTTCACCAAGCAGCATCATGGTATTCACATGCAAGTATTACACCAGATTATGAAAAATACATTTTTCAGGTCCCCACAAAGATCTATGAATGCAATCAAAAAAGTAAAAATGCCAAAAGTCTCGTATTTTATTTAGTTACTTGTGGTTAAGGTTAGGACTGGGTAGGGGTTAAGGTTACTGTGTTGGGATTAGAGTTTTTACCATAGAAATGAATGTTATAATCTTATAATCACAGACCTGTGTGTATGTGTGTGTGTATGTGGGTATATATTATAATGTGATTATGTACAAGTACTTGGTATCTTACTAACTAGCTGCCATTTGAACTAAGGTAAGAAGGCAAGGCAGTGCATGAATATATTTATTTTACATAATCAAACAAAAGCTACTTTGTTGTATCTTTAGGCTGCAAAACTCCACATTCTATGTAAATGATCTGAAGGATTTTTTCCCCACTTCTTTTTCTCCTTCATCTGGAAAATGTTACAGTGGCCTTGGGGACATTAACTGGAATATAAATTAGCAGAATGTACTGCCTGATGTGAAATATGATTTTTGATATCAAACAGAAAAACTAAGACACATGACGAACTAACTAATCCCGAATGCGCGATGCTTCACAGAGTCCCGGTGATTACTCTGCATTGGATCTGGGGTCAAATTATGCCAATTTGGGGCTTTTTTTTTATCAATGTAAAAGCGAAGGTTTTTCTGTTCGCCGGACGGGCCTCGGACGGGATGGGAGTGATCCGTTGTTCTGCAGATCCGGCTGCAATTAATAATGTTGTTATTCCTGTACAAGACATGGGACAGAATCGATATTCTTTGACAAAGGGATAGAGCTTGCCTTGTGTACAGGATGACAGTAACCGGAGTCCCGCTGTTAATAGCTAAAAACCACAGCGGAGAATAGGGTTTCGCTTCTACATCTGGAAAGCATTCAATCCGACACCGTCTGCGACATCTGATACAGAACGTGCTCCTCTCTGTTCGGTAAGCCGCAGGGCGGAGCAAGATAAGGGCACTCCTGAATTAGATTTCATGCATCGACTTTCAAAATTATTGTCAGAGGCTGAAGCGGAAGGGCTTCAAAAGACAACCTCCCCTCCCCGGCGCGCACTCGGACGTTGCGTTCAGCTACTGTAGCAGCCAAGGGGTGAGGGTTGAGGGCACTTGGTGGAGAGCGGTAATGGAGGTGGAGGTGCAGTTTCGGGGGGCGGGGGGGGGTTGGGGTGACAGTTAAAGTGCCTGTCACCGTGCCTGGTGCGAGCGGCGATAATAAAGGATGTAGCTGAGAGGAGACGAAAATACCAGGAGCATGAAAGCGGGAGCAGACGTGTTGTCTCCCGGGAGAGGACAGCATGTAGACCTGCCTCTCCGCGGTTCTCCAGCGACCGCCGCTGCCTCGGTGCCTCGCACACAACGTGCTGCCCTCAGCTGACGAGAGCCCCGCCGCCGAGAAGCGGCCAACAAATCAGATACCCCCCTCCCTTCCGTTTAAGAGGTCTCCTTGTATGCTAATCGGGCTCCAGGTATATATCTAATCATCTGAAAAGGGTTGGATCGCATCGTGCCGTTAATTATGCTTAATGGAGGCAAAAGGAAAAGGCACTTGCATAGCCTGTCACATGAATGCATTATGCGTGACAGTGACAGCTAATTGCTCCACCAATCAGATAGCAGCTTCAATGAATACTCAAAATCATCAAATAGAAATTGCAGGAATTCCGGGAGACAGGATTGCAAACAGCAGCTGGTTTGGGTAAATGGGGAGGATAGTACCTTCTGGAAAGCGAGTGTCTAATCTGTCTCACTTTACAGTAACTTGTCTGGCGGACCACAGTTCATATCATTTACACTAATTAGTTCCTCCGGCCCACTTAACGAGTAAAAATAGCTAATGGTTTGTCGAATGGGCAAGATTTTCCCCGTGCATCTGACGCTGCAGTTTGCGTTTTGCACACTGAAACGTAACACCTTTCTGCCACATCCTGGAGTGAAACTTTTTTTTTTTTAAAAACAGACTTAATTCCTTTTAAATTCTTAACCATGCATGCTAATCAGCTTCATTGCTAAGAGTGTGCAGTGTTAATATGTGGTAGAAGAAATTAGCGGTATTGACCGCCCCCGCTAATGTGTAATAACGCCAGGGTGAACTTGTCAGCGCTTCGTTCCCGCAGATTGTTCGCCTTCTATAGGGCGTGTCTTAAATGAACCACGACAGCCCCCGTCCCCTCCAAACTGCATATTCATGTCAGCATGGGTGTCTGAGGCGGCATCCTTTAATTAAGAGGGAAATAGGAACTTGCAGACTGAAGACCGCATCACCTCCCTGACAGCGTGACACAGAAGTGCTGTAGTCTCTTTCCTTCCCTGGAGTGTGGACAGACATACCCTGACAATCCCACGCTAGAGAAGACGTGTCTGGCTTTAAGCGTAATAGAAATAAAGATTTAATAGTACTCCTGGCCTGCGCCTAAATTTTTTTATTCTGCATGACATAGACCTATTGAAACAAAAACCCTATTCGATAAACGTGTAAAACACATAACGGAAATGTTATACAGTATTTAAGCAAGATAATATAATGTGTTATGTCATCCAGTGACCAGGCACGCAATCTAAAAGACAAAGGTCATCGTAAATGATCACAAAACAAATAAAAGTAATCTTTAGTCATAGAAAGCTGAGATGGCCGGATAAAGTAAATCGCAAAACCTCAGATGTAGCCGGCATGAGTCTTTAAAGAGTAACGTGTAGCTTATTAATAATGTCCAGTTTGTTTTTGTAAGCAAAAATACAGAAGTGATTTGGAAGGGAGGTTAATGATGTAAGAGTTAATTATTCTTTATAGACTTTAAAATGTCACTAGGCAACAACCAAGGCAGAAAACACCACGCTGTTTAATAAGGAACAAGCAACAAGTTGCCAATTTGTTTTAACTGGTCTGGTCGTAAACTGCCTAAACAGAGAAATGCTAAATAACCGTTCCGGTGAAAGTACCCAGTTAAGCTACTGAATATATCTGAACATGAAATATTTGCGGAATCATATAGTCTGAGGACTGACATTCATATTTTAATATTTTAAGGTTGTCCAATGGGGGCGGCATGGTGGTGCAGTGGTTACCACTGTTGCCTTACCCCTCTGGGACCTGGGTTTGAGTCCCTGCCTAGATTCCATGTGTGTGGAGTTTGCATGTTCTCCCTGTGTCGTCGTGGGGTTTCCTCCTGGTACTCCGGTTTCCCCCCACAGTCCAAAGACATGCTGAGGCTAATTGCAGTTGCTAAATTGCCCGTAGGTGTACCAGTGTGTGTGAATGGTGTGTGGGTGTGCCCTGCAATGGGCTGGCCCCCCATCCAGGGTTGTTCCCTGCCTTGTGCCCATTGCTTCCAGGTAGGCTCCAGACCCCCTGCGACCCAGTAGGATAAGCGGGTATAGAAAATGGATGGATTTTGTCCAATAGCAAATGTATACAGAGCTTTTTGACATTATACTGTTACATAGTTCATACATTTCGGAAACAATCCAGAAAGTTTGTTATTCATATAGTCTCTATTCTTGATCTCAAATATATATATATATATGTATACACACATATATATGCATCATCTTTGTCAGAGGAAAGCAACAAATTAATATTGCTTTGACTGATTCACAGAAATCGGGACATGTTGACATGTTGACATTACTCATGAATTTACAGTGCAGCATTTACATATTGCAAAGTGCTGAGCTGCACTTCGAGGCAGCGGCCGGCCTATCTGCTGTTCCTGCTTAATCACCCTACCAGACTTGGCCAGACATAAATTGCCCGACGTCCGTGATAAAGTGTGCATTTCCTTCAGCGCACAAGTCAGGTAGCCAGCATCTGCGTCGAGTCGAGCACCTCTAAGATCAAGCGGAAAGAAAAATGAACAAAAAAAAAAACCACAATAATTCTATGAAGCTTTCATGCCTTGTGTGTACTGCTGGTTCCCAAGCGTGCATCCTTTAGCGATGCCAATGCTTGTGTTTGGCTGGTAGGACGCTAACCTGAGCCCCAAAACAGCATGACGCTCTCACAAGGCATGGACCAGGGAACAGCGGAGAGTAGCCACCACCACTGCAGGCTGCCTTGGCCCCAGTATGCCATCGCTCCTTTTTTTTATTACTTTCATTAAAACCAGCCTAAAATAAATGGTGTTAAAAATAACCCTGATGGTGTGATTACTGCACACCCTGTCTTTGCATAACTTAAGGTTGGCACTAAATGAGCATAGCCTCGACCTTAAAGTGTATTAACAGGTATCACCTTGAACAATCCTATCACAAAATGCAACTGTGTGACCCGATTCATGCCTCAAAGCCTAAAAGACAGGAAATAATCTGGTAAAACACAATACAAATCTGGTGGCATATATAGTATGTACACACCATAATACAGCAAGTGGAATCAAAATATTAAGTTGAGCTATTTTTTAAAATCCTATGTTTGTATTTTTCTGGTTGTGTATGTGTATTTGTTGTATAATGAGAATATCTTCACCTTTAGGATGAATTCCTCAGACAAGTAGAAGCAGTAACATTTCCTTTGAAAGAAATGTTTTTCCATATGCTTTGTGTTGGTAAAAATAACATATTAAAAACAGAGGTTAGAAGGATGATCAGGCATATTTTTTACTTTTGATTCTAAACAATAACTCATTGTGAAAGCAAACATATAACAGTATGCTAATTTTATCTGTGAGCTAATTATCTTAATAGCACCTACAACAAAAGAGAACGACGGCAATAAACAACAAGGCGGGGCCTTGTTTTTGACCTTTGATGTCCAATCAAAATCAGTTTCTGATCTGAACACTCCACACAGGACCTCGTGCAAAAACACGACTCAGCGCTCAGCGGAAAACGGTGCCTGCAGACTCATCACGCCACTGTCTTTCGATGGACACCCGCAAATTTTTACATCCATCTGAACGGAACAGATGGCAGCTTATGCAGAAAAGTAATGCGTCTAAATAATATAAAATGTGTTGTAACGTAGCCTCATCTAACACGAAACACGTTCCTCTGCTGCAGTGCGAGAAGCTAATTTGCAAACACTTTGATTGCATTTTTGTCCATTTTAAAATTGAAAACAGACTATTGTGTTGTTTCAAAGTGTGAAAATGAGGTATTTGTAAAACATTCAAAACATAGATGGCAGAATGCTGCGCCAGGTTTGGTTTCCAATTCAAAATATGCTTCCTAAATTCATGGCAAACAATATGTTGTTTGATTGCCTTAGCCGATGACAAGTAGGGCCACTTAAAAATATTCAGAGGTGAACAGGCAGCGCAGAGATTAACGGTGTTGATCCCATGAGAGGATGTAAGTGCAGTAGTGTTAGGTTTTATTTTCAGGATAATGATCCAAAAACAATCAGCAGTAGGTCGGTGGGCAGGGTCCTGGGAGATGAAGAAAGCTAAACCCAAATTTTGATTCAAATCCACAGTCCAAACGCAGACAAAATGTCACAAAATCGAGAGCGCAGCACTGGAAAGTTACCAAAGCACAAAATACAGATCCAGAAATCCTGATGACCGACGTCACGAAAAGCACCAGCGCAGCCGCAACAGCCACTAAACGTGGCGGGAAACTCAATACTTTACAAATAGCTAACTGAAGAAAAGGTGCTTTTAATCTCTGCCAGTTAACCAGGTCTGTGCCTCGTAATTAGGGGAGGCGGAGCAGGAATCGACAGGGCGGGGCTTAATAGGTGACATGATGGATGAGGGCGTGGCAGTCCTCCAATTGGATAGTCAGAGGTTTAAGTCCTTTCGATGTGGCTAATTGGGACGTTCTGCCTAATACTCAACCTAAAAAGAAAAACATCTTTTGTAAACTTTTGGAAAAAAATAGTCTCAGTGAAGAAATGTAGCAAAAACGAATGTGCAAAACAACATTGCAAGATATCTACATGGGTTATCAGGGAAAACAGAAAACTTTAAAGTCACATTCCCACAGTCCCTAAAAATGCAAAAAAATTAAATAAATTAAAAAAAGAACCGTGATGTCGACACACTCTCAGCGTGTTTAACGCTCGCCCCTGTTCACTGGGCTTCAGGGACCAGATCTAATTACGCACTCGCCGTTTCCAGGACCTGTCACTCTTTCTAATTTGCACTTCATTATCTTAGGACCAAATGGAGCATCTGTAAACCATAGGCCTATGAGCTTAAGGTAAAAGCCTAAAGCTCTACTTTGAAGCGAAATGTATTGATCTTGGTGTCAGCCGATGCACAACAGAATACAGAGTGCAATCCATTAACAGAGAGAGCTGCGCCATTACACTCCTCCGGCGTTCAATTAAAGTAAAACATTATCCTCCTTAATTGATGCAGCTAATCGTTTCTTGACTAATGGTTCAGAATACTGAGGAAATCTGATTGTTTAATGAGAGACTGTTAATTTAGGGTTGGAGGTTGATATCGACACAAAGACAATCAGCAAGGGCCTTGATCTATACTTAATGCTCCGGCATATTATTTCCACGCAAAAGTCACCCAGTTAGCTCGCACCGCCTTGCCGATAGCGTTTGGCTAAAAACACTAGCTACCGCAGAGTGTGGCAGTATGTGTGTCGCTGCTCCTGCCGTGACCTGGCCTTCCCTCAATCCTCTGCCACTTCAAGCCGTACGTCGGCGGGCCCTTTCAGCAAGCCTTTCATGTCCCCCACCAAAGCATCCAAGGCCCTGTGATTATGAAGGTAGAGCTGAATATTTTTGTTTTTTTTTCTTCTTTTTTTTGTTGAGCCCGCTGGTTTGCTTCCCCTCAGTTAAAACCGTCTTTGTTCTCACAGAACAAAAAGACTTGTATCTGAGATTGAGGGGGGGGAAAAAACACCAACCAACCAATAATATAAAGTGCAGGAATGGGGTGAGTCTTAAACTGCAGAAGGGGAAGTCTCACGTGTTTTCAGGTATTGGGAGCTCGTGGGAGTTTTATTCACATATAAATGTAATGAAAAATGATTAGTTCAGAGAGATAACCAATCAGATCGTAGAGAAGGTGGGTCATATGTCAATCATACGTCTTGGTCTTGCCTCCTCTAGTTGTTTGGATCCACCTCTGATTGGTTATTTCTCAGAACTAATTATTTTTTTTCCTGCTCTCAGAATATTTGAGTGTAAGTAAAACTCCCATGAGCGTATTTGGAATACAGGCAATATATAAGATGATTCAATAATGGAAGAAGTAGGTCTTCAGTTCGAGAAATCTATGACGTTTTACACAGACAGCACTAGCTGAAGATAGTTAAGCCAAATCTTTTTTTAAAACTAAATGTTCTACATATGTTTTAGCTATTTTCATAGATACTATACTTTTTTTGAAAATCAGCTGAAAACAGAACAAATTAAATGTATGCCTTGTAACTGCTGGTCATAGAAAAGCAGTTAAAATGCATTTGGTTAGACAATTTGTCTTTTTTTTATTTATTTGAATTTAAGCACTCCCATCTTTGGAACCCCACGTTTATTAAAGACAAACATGCCACGTCCTCTTGGTTTATTGAGATCCAAGTTGTTTCAAACTGAAATGTGCACCGCTGCCCCCGGTGGCCACACGGGAACGAGGCGGAGCCGGACAGTGGTAAACAAAAACATCCGACTGCACTTTAGACCCCCAGAGCGACAAGAGTGAGAGGCGAGTAAACCAGGCCTTGAATGTAATCTGCCTAGATGATGCCGTTTCCACATGATGCTGACATTCAGCTGTGTGCCCTTGTCCCCTGGCACCCAGATAAAAACTTGACAGGACAATTGATTGCCAGGCAGCCCCCCCCCAATTTCCTTGACGTTGTTCTGCAGGCCTGTTTATCTTGGGACGTGTCCTCACTGCAGCATTTTCCCCATTAACTCACACAGCGACAAAAGTTATGCAGCGTAGAGAGCCAGTGTGAACAGCCAGTGCACATGCAGTGAACAGTACACAAATACAAATCAAATTCAAAGTTTATTTGTCACATGCATCATCATACATAGTACAACATGCAGTGAAATGCTAATTGCAGTGCTCCAAGGAAATATGCGTGAAAACTATATAAAAAGAGATAGAAAGAGATTAGATATAGTACTATCTATACTATCATTTACTGGATAAATTTACACTGGATAAACACACACTTCCAACACAATTCATGCTAACACTAACAGCAGAAACATTATGTGCTAATGATAACAGATGAAATATTTCTTGCTAATGCTAATAAGAGAAGTATTACATGCAGATGCTAACAGCTGCAACATTTAATGCTAATGCTAATGACCAGAATATATTTTTTTTTACTAATGATAGAAATACATCCATCTAGTTTTCATATCTGTTTATCCAATGCTGGGCCTGGATGAGCCTTGAGCCCAATGATGACCATTCTCATTTAAATAATTACATTAAAGCGGTTTGTTAATTTATATAAAAAAAATATTCTGCATTGTTTATAAGACTTTGGTATTTTATTTTACATGCACATTGATATTTTGTCTAACTTCAGTTCTATAAAGTCAAGTAACTTTAGATATATTATAGATAGTTTTGGTAAAGATGCTGTAATAGGCTGCAGGTATCTGGCCAAGTTCAGGCGAGAATTTTCATGTTGTGCCAAAGTTAGTTAGGTAATTATAAATCCCTTCTTCCAATATAGTACATTCAATATAATGGTACATTCCATGGGCAGTGGTGCCTTAATGGTTAGGGAAGCATGCTTGTCCTTGAAAGATTGCACGTTCGAATTCCTGACCAGAATGGCACCACTGAGGTACCCTGAGCAAGGTACTGCTCCCCGGGTGCTGAATTAGCTGCCCCCTGCTGTGTCATGACGTCACATATGGGTTAAATGCAGAGGACACGTTTCGTCGTGGTGTGTCAACACTGATCACTAAATTCTAATTCATTGACTCACAGCTTCTTGCCACGCCACAGGTTTGATGCTTCAGTCTATCTGTCTGCTGCTACGTGGAACAGCAGCTATTGTGGTTGACCTCTTGCTGTGGTTTCATCCCCCCCCTAACATATATATCACTGGCTCACATACAAAGAGGCACCCAAAGGGCAACTGAGCCCAAATTTCATGGAATGTGTTACATTATTCACAAGGACAAATCCTCTGGACGAGTAAGACGTGTAATTTCCTGTAGGAGTAAAGTCACATGGTTATGCTGTACAGTGGCAGCAGGGAACCCTACTGACTGATAGTCTTTGGAGGACGTCTCCCTACCATTCAGTCCGGTAAGAAATCATATGCTGTGATAATGGCCTTATGACATATTAATAACATAATTATGGAAAATAAATGCAGCGAATGTGGCCCTTTTTACAGTCCACTTTATCAGAAATATTTATTTCTAAAACTTTGCCTGCACCCCCTGAGTTGTATTGGAATGAATGTGCATTTTGTGAGCTGAATTATCAACGAAGACGAATGACTGAACTGACCCCAGAACAGTAAATGCGGTTAAGGGGAGTTCCCAGGGAATAGGTGAAATTCCGCCAGCTCGATCTATCATAGGCAGCATGGGCTATATTGGATCTTGCTCTGAGATTTTGTTGAAACCCAAGTAAAGACTGCACACATTGGGTACAACCTTGAAACAAATCTTTTCATCACAAAAGACACAGCTCTATACCTGGCGACGTATTTCGGATGCTAAATTGAAACATTTATGCCCCGATTATATTGCTTCCACAGATAAAACAAAGTAATAAGTAACCTAAGCTATAAAAACTGGTTGTTTACCTGAGACCATGCAGAGCCGTACTCCAGCAATATGCTAGGTAATGAAAGAACGCAACGTTCGGATGTATAGACCGGTGAGTCGGCTAAATGGATGTGTACAGTCTAGATGTGAAATAAAGTGACACTAAATTGAAAGCGGTGCACGGTGGAGCCCCAGAGATTCTGTAAGTGGTCCTTATTTTAGAAAAGCCGGGCTCTCCAAAGGACCTCACGTCATGTTATCTGACACCACGCTAATGGCTAAAAGTCTTGTGCTCCAACCCCCCCGCAGAAGTGCTTTCGGGGGGACCGTACCATCATGCGGGGGGGGGTTGGTTGCACAATACTTCAAATTCAAAAAACATATATATAAAGGCTACAGTGACAGTTTCATTGATATCCCATTGATGGCCCATTGATGCCCGCTGAAGACCAATTCCTTAATACAAACTAAAAGCCTTCCCTCCTGTCACAGCATTTCACTGAAAAAATCCATTTCCGTTTCAGAGGATAAACATGTATTGCAAATATTGTCATATCTGATGCTTATTTAGAGCAGAGTATAGGGCAGGGTTATTCAAATCATGGTCCTCGAGGTCCGGGCCCTGCTGGTTTTCCAGCCTGCCTTTACCTGTCAGTCAGGTGTGAAGCATCTGACCAATCAGAATCAGTAATTATTACACCAACTACCTGGAAGAACTGAAAACAAGGCCTGGATTTGGAATCGAGGTCCAGATTTTAAGAGCCTTGGTATATGGTGTTGAGGAAGGCAAGGGACTGCCGATCTGTTAAAAATAATGAAGAAGTGTAAGTCAAATGCACGTTGTTTAGTGGTGTATCATGGCGTTAAGTGTCTGCTTAAAGCACAAATTAACAAGTGATTGTGTGCAGCTGTAAAATTAGTGACACTTAAACATGCCCATGTTTTGTAAACATCCATAAATACGGATAATGACCAAACAGCACCGAGAGAAGGAAGACCATCCGATTGTATTTTACTCTCCTTTGTGAAGCTGGTTTGTTTAATGGAGCCTTTTGCAGTTAATTAATATAGCGGTTAAGGGTGAGCAGTGTCTTTTCGCAGTGACCTCATCCCTGTGGGGCTCCTAACACAGAGCTGGATGGCAAACCACGCATCTTTTCCAGGAAATTTATGAGGTGTTGCGGTAGGAGGGACATCGACATGTTGCAAAGCTATCCAGGTAACGTCTAACGTCTAGCTGCTATGATAACGAAGGACACTTTAAGGCTTATGAGACTTTAATCTCTGAAGGATTGTTCTAGTGCAAGAAAACCTAAAGCAGTCAAACAAAACCAAATCAACTCAATGAATAAATTCAGGAATAAATAAACAAACAAATATAAATTCAGCTACTTCACACTCAGTTGCAGATATCGTGTAATGGGTGTGAGATGCGTGTTTGTTATAATTATGAACAAATAATTATTTTAGAATCAAAACAATCCAGTGTGTTCATGCCTGGCATTTTCACAACTTAGTAGGTAAAATGAACTGACTTGTCTCACTCAACATTTTTTTCTTTCAGTTTGGGAGTTTCTGTTGTGACCAAGAAAAGGGAACAAGCGATTGCTTCAGAGGAATCCAGTAACCGATTACTGGGTTCTGTGCAGGGCAAGATTAATCCAGTGAGCTGTGGGTGCTGTGAGGCAAAAGTAAAACTAGATTTCTGTTTTGTTCAATGTTATCTTGCAAACTGACTGTTGGCCCTTGTTACCCACTTGATATTTTCCCCCTTTCATCATGCTATAGCTGGCTAAACTGCATCTTATCTGTGGAGAGATTGGAGTGGGGGGAGAGTTGAGCCACCTTTTGTATGCGAGTCGAGTGGAAAATACTACACAGGTGCTAAAAACTGAAAGTTACACCCGCAGAAGTAAATTAGATTGAGATAAAGGTACCGTGTTTTGGTTTTTTTCCCCATAAAGGCTTTTTACGATTCAGCTGAAATGCTGGTGAGATGTTTTGTACGTCAACATTATCATACCATTAGAAACAAGAAATCCATAATACAGAGCAGGCACAATTACAGCTTTATTTTCATGTCCGTGTGCTGTTTATAGTTACACTTACTGTCCAAATGCCGTCCATCCATTTTACATAAATGCTTGACCAGCACACTATTCAATCCTGGAGCCTATCCCAGGAAACACTGGGAACAACATGTACAGGATACCAGTCCATTACTGGGAATGACTAAGCATCAGCAATTTAAAGATGTCAGGTCACCTGACCACATTACAAAGTCACCCTTTTGAATCCAAGGCATTAATTGCAATGTAAAAACAACCGCATGGGAATTTTGCTTTCACAAAATGTTCTGAGGGATGAAGGGGAAATGATTGGTTATCTCCCTGAAACAATCAGATTGCAGAGGAAGTGGGTCCAAGCAACTAGAGGAGGCGGGGCAAACTAATCAGATGTATTTGTCCTGCCTCCTCCAGTTGCTAGGACCCACCTCCTCTACAATCTGATTGGTTATCTCTCTGAACCAATCAATTTTGCTTCTGCTCTCAGAACATTTTTGTGCAAGTAAAACTCCCACAAGCTAAAAACAAATCTTGACCTCTTTATTTAATTAAATGAATGCTAATTAACTGGTATAATCCATGGAAAGTAGAAGTTGGAAAGTTTGCTTATTTATTAAACATGTATTTAAAGTTCTTGCAGGAGAACTGGAGTAGCAGAATGCTCATGAAAAGGTAAATTTATACGCGGAAGCAAGCAAGTGAGCAAGGCCCATTTGTCATCGGTCGGGTAAATGAATACCCTGCTGTGGACTGCAAGGTAACAACGATTCTGAAATGTGGCAAGATAACAAATAGAAGAAGGTTCTGCCCGCGAGGTGGGTATAAACCTAAGGTCCTGGAAAACAGTGGGGTGGAGGTCTTCATCAAAGAGAGGAAAGATGGTAGGGCAAAGAAACAGTTAGCCATCTGAGTTTGACAAGGCTGGGTGTGTCTTAAGTATTGTGATGGATGCGATTTGTACGGTGAGTGCAAAAACTTCACCGACTGGTAAAAAAAATCTTCTATTTCCAGCAATACCACATAGAAATCTCATCAACAATGCTACCCAAAATAAGACACTTAATTATTTGTACACCTTGAAGGGAGGAAATAGAAAAAAAACTGTCGGCAAAAAGGTGTTTGCTTAGCGCTTAATTATGTTCAGATGGTGCCTATCAGCAGGGCCGAGCCGGGAAACAGCAAGACAATTTCACCCGATTTAAGAAGCCGCCCGCAATGCTTGGTCAGCTTCTCTCTCACCTCATTAGCCAGACTTTTTAATTGTGATAAAAGTGTATAATAAAAAAAGTATCTCTGATTTGTATCAGTCACCATAATAATTACAGTGAAACACATATTTCAAAAAATGAAGGATTCGGTTTTGGTCTGACTAAGAAAATTTAATCTAATCTAATTTACGAAACTTATAAAAGTAGCTTCATAACGACAACAACATCCTAATGATCCATCTTCCAACTGTTTAGCCTCTTCAGGGTCATGAAGGGTTTTCCTACAAAACAAAATTTCCCAATTAGCAGAATAACTTATGTGAAAACTATCCAACAGGAGAAGTATGCAACAATTCTACTGGACAATCCTTACCAATCCTTATCTGGTTAATGAAGAAATCCAGCTTTGTGGAATACCCCCATGGTGACAGTAATAAATAATAATAATAATAATAATAATAATAATAATAATAATAATAATAAAATAGGAGCAGCTAGGTGCTGCAGTGGTTAGCATTGTTGCCTGGGTTCTGTCCAGCCCGTCATGTCTGCCTGACCCTCCTGTCTCCTCCCTGTCACAGCCCAAATGAGCCAAGCATGTTGGTTGTTGCCTCTCATTAGTCTTTGTTTATAAGGCCCTGTTTGTCTCGTCATCCCCAGTCCAATCATTAACGTCAGCCCTCCTGTTGCCTGTGCCCATCCCCAAGTCAGTCTTCCCGCTTAGATCCCTCGCGGTCCTGTTTGAGTCCGTTCTCCTGTTTTGACAACGAAGCCTCTTTTGTTCTCCTGATGCCTGCGCCAGGGTCGTTCCCCCCCCCCACCCA
>JAODUD010000050.1:623656-636559 GCA_026784285.1 Stomatorhinus walkeri | reverse complement strand
GGAATTCCTCCCGTACCACCACAACCCCAAAAACGTGTCCGAAAACATGCTAAGGTGGATTTTCCAGATTGTCCGTAGGTGTGAACGGTGTGTTTGTCCTGTAAAGGGTTGGTGCCCCGTCCCGGATTGTTCCCTGCCTTGAATGCATAGCTTCCGGGATAGACTCCCGCGCAGAGGACAAGCAGGCATGGAAAATGGGATGGATCAAAAATAATGATGAAACCACAAATAAATATAGTCTTAAACTGTTTCTGTCTGACAAACACCCCTGAGTATCAGAGCTGCTCCAAAGTGTGCAACTAAGGGTGATGCTACACATGGTCTGCCCACCTCCATTATGGGGGAACGTATCTGCTGTTATTACACATACCTTTCTTATACCATAGAGCAGTGGTGTGACATAAGGGATACAAATTTACCTGGGGCTACAGTTTGAGTAGAATCTAAAATGTAAACTAATCATGCATAAACTAGTCAATGCAAGACTCTGCTAATTTTAAGTCAACAATCCAGAATGATAAAGAAAAAAACATTTTGTTCAGGAAAGAAAATTAGACCATGCATTCATTGAAAAAAAAAGAGAAAAAATAGAATAATGAAATAAGTGAAAAATCAAATAGCAGAGATGCTCAACAGTGATAAATATGCATGAACGGGATGTTGTCAAAATGACAGCAGAAGTGACAAGCCTTGGGTTAAGGTGAACGATATAAAACGATGTGTATATCTCCAGAAACCATGAAAACTTTGGCATCGTTTTCCCCAACTTTCTACAGTTTATCTACTCTTCAAAGTAGCAGTGATGTAAGTGCAATTTACCATATGGCTGTGCTTTTTTCAGAACATGCCTGAGTCACACAAAACAGCTGTTCTCTGATACCTTTTAACATATGGCGTGAGTGATAACATTTACTCAGCCATTCCGCATGTAGATTGCTACCTTTAAACCTGTCTACTTTTCCCTCCTTTACGCAAAGTCACACATTCCTTGAGGGCTTGGCAGCCTTCACTGGTAGAGAGGAGACAAAACAGCAGCTCTATTCACTAACTCCGCTGTACTGAGCTCCACAGTCTAGGTACTTCAACTGGTCCTAGACAGATTTTGACAAGGGGGATATATTTTCATGCCTGATTCTAGGTCATTTACTGATGGTAAGTGATTGCAGAAGATCTTTATCCTAGTCATTAGCTTACTCTTGGTTTATTATGATGTCATTGTTTACAGGAAGTGCTGGAACTCAAGTGCTACAGATGACTTCCAGGTTTCCTGTTTAGTGATATGGTGCTTAGTTAAACTTACATTTTCTGTACTACTGCCGTGCTTAACCATACAAACAAATACTCATGGAATGACAACTTATAGTTTGTGCAAAGACATGACACTTTCGTGTCATGTACAAGAGTCTGGTGTTTTTTTAATTCTCTAACCAGAAATATTATTTTTTGTGCTTTTCTAATAAAGTATCCAGGGATGTTTTAGACTCAATAACCATACATATCTATACTATAAATGTCAAAACACATACATGAGGGAAATTGATATTCTGTCATTAACACATATATCCCAAAAGTCACACATTTCCTTACTATTGCTGAAAAACTTTGAAAGCCGGAATAGTTTTTCGTTCTTTACTTGATCTACCTCAAGGGAGAAATAACTAAAGTTATACAACGAGAAAATCATAATAAAACGTGAGAAACGTAATTGTAATTGTGTTCCAAAAGGTTTCAATGAAATCTCCGATGCATGTTTGCTGCAAGGCAAAAATGAAGGTTTTAATTATGCAATTAAAATGTTATTTTGGATCATTAGGAACACACTATGTTACAAAAATTTATATATACATAAATTCTCCCTTATAAAATATGTATGTCATCTGTCGGTCCATCCATCCATCCATCCATCATTCCATTCAGGTTAGGGTTACAGGGAGATCTGGGGTCTAACCCTGACACAAGGCTGGGGTACACCCTGAACAGGATGCCAGCCTTTCACAGATGTACATCAAATATTAAATGTGAAAAAAAATCCAATAACCAAACAAATAACATCTAACAATTTTAATTCCATGAAATTGGCACGCTTAAACAGCTTCACTTACTTTTTGCAGAAAAGGTCTGTAAGATCTATTATAGAGCATGATTAATATGCTTAACTCTCCTCCAGAAAGTGGGTGACACAAAAACACTAATGATAATGACCTTACAGACAAGCTAGTTATTAACAAATCACTAACACATTGTACATAGCGTACACAGCGCGTGTGGATAGCTGCTGATCTGAACAGATCAGGAGATCTGCTCCTACTTAACAAGAGACGGCCATCAGACGGCCTGTTAGGCTCAGGATGGATCAGTTGTGTCAAATGTGCATGCGCATCTTTGCAAATGATCACACATGTATCACTCGCCATTTAAAAAATATCACTTGCAGGCTGGCAGGCATAAAAAATAACCTCTGTCAAAACTGATCGGTGCTTAATTATTTCCTTGGAGCGACGTCAACATTTTACCTACCACATATATAAAAAACCAGTCCTAAATTCCAGCTCTGACTGGTAATATTGACAGGTAGTGGCCTCAGAGCTCCCAGAGGTTTTCTGACATTTTAATCTTTAAATTTTCTAATCTGAATTTTCCATCCCCCCTCCACCAGGGTAAAATGGATTACCTAACGGGACCCAGACCTGTCTGACTTTGACAAACTGACATGCCCACATATCTCCTGATACACCTCTCAGTACCAGCAGAAAGTCGAGGCGATAAAGACGTATTGGCCGCTCGGTCCAAACAGAGCGGGACCCCTTCTGTTACACAGTCTTCCTCAGCCATTTTCCTCACAAAATGGCCACTGATGTCAGATATGAGACTGCACACTTAAAGAATGCACTTCCTCTTCCGAACCATTTCTTCCCCCATCACACTCTCACCTACTCTGGCATCCTGGACAGTATGTCTTTCAGAATGAGAACCTTTCTCCCATGATTCATGGGGGCTGTTGTTTTCGAACAGAACTCCACCTTCTTACGAATCTCATTGAATCACACTCTCCATAAATTCAATCAAATACAATTATCCAGCATTCCAGCTAGTATCCTAGTGTCTCAGATACAAAGGAAAAAAGCTGCCTCGTTGTGATAATTTCCGGAGTCAAACCGTACCTGACAGATTGTTTCATTGTTATATTTACCCCATCAATGAGCAGACAACATGCTCTTTTCCATGTAAACGCGAGATAGCACTTTTACATCAGTTTCCAAAATGCTACTTACTGCCTCCTTCACATGTAGTAGTGCTCTACTTGTCTTGCCCCGTTTTGTCCGTCTACGATAACCTGCACGGTCTTACAATGTCACGTCTTGTCTGTCCTACCTGCCACGACTTATTTGTGTATTTGCATACCGCTAAGTCATAGTGGGCAGGGGGCAGGGGGGAGTGGGAGAGGGCTGGATTGGAGTGGCTTCATTTGACGCATCGATTTGTTCTTCAATAAATTAAACTTACAACAACACAGTAAATTTCATAAAACCAGCCCGCTGGGATGATTATTGTTTTTGAAATGGTCCTCATCAAAAGGCCTTTAAGCATTCTCCAGATTCCATCGTTTCCCTTCAACCAAGTCCGTCAAACACTCTTAACTCAAGAGTCTGACTGAAGGGGCACCTTCGGGTGCTGAAGCTCCGCAGAACTACCTCTCATCCTGTTTGAACAGCATCCTCTGCGGAGATCCCGGTTCTTAAAGATCTTCAGAAAGAATCGGCACTAGGCGGCTGGTGGAGGAGGAGCGCTAATCCATCATCGCAACCAATGCAACACAAGCTCGCTATCAGCTATCGGCTCCGTCAATTAGTTTGTTCAGACAAAGTGCGGGCACACTCGCTCATGGGTAACAGAGGCCGCAGAATTCGATGAAACATCCCCGCAAAGCTAAGATCGGGTCCTTTCATTTTCTGTTTCCCTGGGGGTGCGACTGCCAAATGAGACACAACTTAAGATGTCAATATGGTGGCAGGGAGCATCAGTATATTTTAAGGTGAGCCACATGTGCGTGGACAGCGGCTCCGGGTTTTGCGAGCTTATGAGTATAGCTATCAGTCACAACAAGGATCCTTCAAAAGTGTCGGTCTGCATGAATGGTAATATCTCCCGAGGGCACCAGCCATTCTAAGCATAAAGCATTGAAGCACTTCTACTGTAAGAAGGCCATTGTTGTGAAGACTACATTGGCTTGATGACATCACAGTCCCCACCTGGAATAGTGGAATGCATTGTGAATGCAAGAATTATCCAGCTAACATAACATTGTTATGATATATAAACTACTATAAAATAAAAACCATTTATTGTTATAATAACAAATATGACATATTAAAGAGATTTGGAAATTAATTTAAAAAATGCAGTTAATCAAGTTGCAATGCAAGTAAATTCATTCATCTTTAGGAAAATGTTGCCATTAATTTCCCTTTCAAATTATATATTGTGAATTCACGAGCATTCTACGAGTACAGCTTCATTTAGAGGTTGATTTACTTATTTAATAGTTTTTGCCACACTTTGTTTTACCATCAACAATTAAGCGCTTAAAAGCGTAATCGACAAGTGTGTAAAACACTTCGACTAGGTTACCACTGATTAGCTGAAAATGTCATTTATGCAAACAATTGTGCTTCAGAATTTCAATGCTGGACTGACAGTGTTCAACAACAAAAAATGGAATATGAACTTTAATTTTTAAAAATAATAGGTAATATTTGGGCCTTGAGAATTAACCCGCCCTATGTGTGCATTATATCAGGATTACATTAGAAACCAAATGACACGAGGATGCTTTTTTTCAGGGAATGACAGAACAGCAGTTTGCTCCATTATACAATTTCACAGTTCGGCCTGACAGAGTTTATTCGTAAGACCATAAACACAGCAGAAGATATTAGATACAAAAATGCTACATATCAATATAACCTTGGAGTCTGGAATCCAGGAAGCAGCTACAGTGAACTGCGAAGTTAGATTTAAATGGCGGAAAACATCTTTCGGAGCGACAGTAATGCATTTGTCTTGTACGTGTATGACAAAGATTATCGTTCAAAAAACAGCTTTGTGTCTAGAGTTTGTGTGACCAAGATTTTTATAATTTATGCTGTCCCTGCAATTATGGCAAAATTTGGAGGATAATCTGTCCCCTGGGTTGCTTCAGGGACATACAAATACTGAGAAAATCACATTTTTCTTAGGATTTAGCAGAGTATCAAGCAAAGTGTTTACCGTGTGTTTGTCAATGTACAAAGACGAAATCAGAAATGCTTACGATTATAAATACCACTGTACAATAAGACAGCCATTACTACCATTTATAAACGACAAAACAACGCCTCATTGAAAAATGCTGCCCCATTTTATTCTGGAGGGAATCAGGCTGCAAGGGACCTGCACTTTTAGGGTATTTAATAGAATAGTGGGAGACTTAACAGCAATATGGTTTAAATGAGCCACAGAACGTTTCATAAATCACGGATCAGCAGATTCATAAAATTCTTAAAACAAATCAGGTATTTTGAAAATTCCTTCAACTGTCAGGAAAATGTTGGCCTTATATTTAACCATAGCACATTTGCTAAAAAGATTGTTTGCTGTGGCATTCTGCCTGGCAGAAAACACCTCCACAGGAGAAAATACAGACATACTGTAAAACCGGTGATATAGTGGGCTTCTGCCAGACTGAAATATCAGTGCTTACAGTATTATATATGTGTGTATATATAGTATTATATTTATGTAAACAAAAATGGGATGAGATAATGTACACCTTACAGAGCTTAAGGTTAGTCATTGCTTATTTCAAGTTCTGAATTTAACATGAAGACTACATTTTCTAAATTAGATTTCTTTATTTGCAAGTTACTATGAATTACTTCACTAGTTAAGGTGACGTTTCTCTGTCCTGCCATACACATAACATGGGTACGAGAAGAAATGGGATGTTTTTATCAGTACAGGACAATGCAATCCTTCTGCGGCTGTGTTGGTTTGTTTGCGTGACATTTTCGGCGATGTCATCAGCTGGTAAACAAAAGGTTAGCAGGGAGCTTTGGAAATTGCAATATGTCATCACACGGTGCCAAATCCCAGCTGGGCTTATATGTCTAAAAAAGGCTGTTGAAAGCAGTGTTGTGTCACCGAAACTAGACCTGTAGCCGCACCTCAGGTCTCACCTTATTGGCTCTGTGCATGTGAAATTTACATGCCGTCCCAGTGGTTCCCTCCCACAGTCCAAAAACGTGCACATAGGCTAATTGGTTTCTCAGAATCCCTATAGTTTATGACTATGTGGCCTGTGATGTACTGGCATCCAGTCTCAGGCATCCTCGCTTTGGTTTCTGGGGCTTTTTGGGACAAGACTCAGGCTCACTATGAGCTTGTGGGAGTTGTACTTACACTAAAACGCTCTAAGGGCACAATGAAAAATGATTGGTTATCTGTCAAAACCAACCATATTGTAGAGGTGGTGGCAGCAAGACATCTGATTGGTTGGCCCTGCCTTCTCTAGTTGTTTGGACCTACATTCTCTTTAATCTGATTGGATAGAGATAACCAATCATTTCCTGCTTTGCCATCAGAACAATTTTGTGTACATAAAATGCCCACGATTCCATATTGGACAAAGGGTACAGAAAATGGAAAAAGATACAGAAATATTATGTGTATTTGTGGTAGGATTAGTGTGGTGTACTCTAAATTCAGTTCCACTGCTCTAGCTAAAAAAAAAATCTCCCATAAAGCAATCAAAATCTTTTAAGATGGAATCTTCAGAACTGCGCCCATGTCATTAAAATTCCCTATTAAAAACTCGACATCTGAAAAAAAAACATCTCCACAGTTGAAGGCTCTTAATTAATATGCATTACTAGAGGTAAAACATTTCCACCAAATTAGGCTTACACCATCATTATTCAATAAATAGCACATTTGCAGGGTCAACAGATAACCGTCCAAGATTACAGATCAAAATCAGCATGCCTGGCCACCAGTGTGTTATGTCTCGTTAAAACCCCAAACATGCAGCAGACACCAAAACATAATGAAACAAAATAATCACATCAGAGACGGAAAGAGGTGTTAATTTATTAAAAGATGCACAAAGGATCGTTATGTTGGGAGCTTTTAGGGGCTGGCGACAAAATTAAATAAAGCATAATAGCTAGACTCAATTTAAAGTGTAATTAAAAGAAAATTAAGGAAAAAAAACCAAAAATTGCAATAAGATACATACTTCAAATTGACTATGGCTTTATTAATACGGTAGCATGTATTTGTACACATCGTGACTTGGGATGTGAACTACTTGGTATCGTCTACAAGAATCGACACCTGAACTATGTAGCTAGTCTAAGGAAAAAATCAGGGTGAGTGGATGTGCCACAGATGTCCTTGAAGGTCTTAATAAACAACACCTTCTATTTTTACACCTTGTGCTAGCTTCTGCGTGGTTGGAACTGTGCTCGTCTAGAGATGGGCTCTGTTCTGCCTGCCATACCTCTGACCCCACCCCCAATGCCCCTCCCTGCGTGCGTGCTCCCTTCGTTCTTTGCGGTGTCCTTGGACTACGGGCCAACCTGGAAAGTTTACACGAAGCTGTGGAAGTCGTCCAACAATCCTATATGACTCCTAAGTGTAAGACAAAAAACAAAAAAACTGAAATGCCTTTGGGACTATTCTTACTTTATAATGATAAATAAACAAAAATGTACCCATCTCTCACTCTCTCTCTCAAGGTGTAATTTTAGCCAGACATGTACATCCACTGACAGTGCACAAACAACAAATTCAATGAACCTAAATTCAGAATTACTTAAACTGGGTTAAAGATTAAATGAAATACTTGTTATTTCCAGCTGCTTTTAAAAAAATTATTTTTGCAACTGTAAGACAACGTTGACATGTTTTATAACAATGGAACTCGACTCATGAGTTTGGACCCAAGTTCATTAAATGCTTACTGAGCAGAAAAGAGAAAAGCAAGTTTCCTTCCCCCAACATCTTTAAGCAAGCACTTCAAAAAGTCATATCAATAGCTCTAATGACGAGTATTTCTGTGCAGGCCAAAAAAAAAGTGCTCTCATAAAATATATATAACAGCATATTATGTCCAGAAAGGACATTTCTATTGTGTCAAGAGTTTACCTCGAACAAAACAATTAGATTTAAGAACTGGAGGCTAATCCACATAGAGCTTTCAACTGAATTTACATATTTTATTTACATGTTGCATTGGAACCATAACATCGAACGGCCAGCTGTCTATTGAAATGACTAGGAACCATTACAAACAAGTAATACTTCATTTTGGACACTGAGACTGACCACATTGCTGGTCTGCATGGTTTAGTTGTTTATTTACAAGGCAGTGAGGCATGTCCTCTCTGAGAACGTCTGAAGTTTGAAGAGATCACCACATGTGTTTAACCACACGAGACAATTGCGGTAAAACCTTACACATCTACAGTTGTGGGTTTGATCAATATGCAATATGCAAGATGCAAGATGCAATACACTCTGCGGTAGGGGTCTACGTGGTGTGACAGTTTTTTTTTGGTAGATTCCAGTCTTCTCACTCAACCCAATTCATACAACACAGGCAAACATTTTGCCTTTAAAAAGAGTGTAGATACATATATAACGTGTGTAGCTGTGCATGAAGATGGGACATCAGCCTCAAGCTAACATGCAATAGCTGAGATCATCCACGGACAAATTGCTCTTAAATTCATACCAGTTTTACATACTGTGTACTCACCCATCTAGTCTCGACGGCTGGCTGCTCAGTGCAGCATCAAAATGCAGCGCTCACAGACTCGCTTGCTTAATTCAGTAATAAATGCAAATATATTGGTTTTATAACAAAAATCACCACTTTATTAATATGTTTTACAATATATCTCACATTAGAATCAACCAGTAGTTTTAAGTAAACATTCATTTCAAGTAGTAACACACTGAAACCCAAATTATAGTTCTAAAAGAGCTGAGTTACAAATTAATTGACAAAGTCTTTTTAATTAGTAAGACAACTGTAGTAAAACACCAAACATTTATTTTTAGTGTCCCTTTGGGAGTCAATGACTACAATTGCATTTAATAGCAGTGACAAAAACAGAAGTGAATGAGTCAGTCAAGAAAATTATACTTATTAAAAAGAGAATGTCTGTGCTGAATATATGTGCACATATGTTAAATGTTGCCTGTCAATGAACTTTTATTATGAAACCAATAAATGTGCAACATTTAATAGAATTAAGCAAGCCTTCGAGACTTTTCGTGAGCACTGTGTTCCTGTATGTGTGTGAAGTGTGTGTATCCTATTTCTGAAAGGACACAGTCCTGAAACTGCTCAGACAAACCAAACTCTTCCTACGACATTCTCATGGGAGCCAATTTCCTTAGGACCTGCAGAATAATCAATTCCTTTGTTATAAACTAAAACAAGGGATTGCCTCAACTGATCACTCAAAGAGCCATATCTGGCTGATAAAGCCATAAAATCCCCTGTTGGCTATCGGCAAATTGACATTTTTGTAACTGATTTTTACAACAGATGATCACAACCTAAATTGCTCTTAGCTGATGGAGAATAACATAATAAAATAATAAGTCTGTGTGCAATGACACAACGCTACAAATTTAAGCTAAAGGAGGCCAGGAAATTTCTGGAAAAAAATTAATAATTGAAAGCGGAAAAGCCTTGCTGCACTATAATCGCCCGCAGATTAATATGCATCAGCCACTGATTCGTTGATGGAGTCCACCGTGAATAGAGAGACTCCCCTGCAGCAGGTCTCCTCTGCACTTCCTCAGCTAGCTGTTAGAAAAGAAATCAACTGGCAAAAGAGGTTTTTATTTTTACAAATGGAAAAAAGTTGCCTTATTTATGTTAATAAAAATTGAGAATTGAATTCCTGTTCTTCTTCGACCATGTGTATCAAACTCATCTGGCAAAGGTGGTACTTAACGCTAAATGAAACGGTATCCTTTTGTGAGTACGTACAGGTCATATCTTCTTCTACCACTCACAGAACAAATATTCATAATGTTAACCTTAAAATATTACAATAAATGAATGCGATACAGGCTAGCTGCAGTCAATAAAGTAAAGATAACCAACAATATTTTTTGTATGCTATACTGTCCTAACTGTACTGTCGATAAGATTTTCAATGAGATTTCGGAATGTCTCAAAAGATATTTGGTAAACTGAGTAAAACTCTCTGACAGGCATACCTAATGTTGAGATTTGACAAGTTTGCGGTAAGTACGAGATACGTATCACAATACAATGCATACTTATATTGTGCTGCCAACAGCTTTATTATTTATTTCTTGGTCTTGCCAATTCAAAAACATAAGACATCAGTGTCGGCCTGGCTGATACGTTACAACCTTAATTACCATCTATTTAAGCGTGGGCATGAGCACTAGGGGAGAGCTTTTACATGTAAAGTACTGTGCGAGAGTATTAGTCAGCCAAACGAAATTATGTTTAAAGCTATTTATCTGCACAGTAAGTACATTTGCTCAGAAAAAAAAAACAGTTTTATGTAGAATATATACAGCGCTTATAAACAGTAACAACAGTAATAAAAAGTATGCAATCCTACAAACATAAAATGATAGATTGACATCGACGTAAACACAGTTGTGGCTAGAGTGTGGCTGAGCGGGGTAGGTGACTGTGCCGGTGGTCACAGGGCCATCAGGTCAAGTCCCAGGGTCAGCAGAGTGATGTCACAGTTAATAATAAATCCTCTGAGGACTGTCTGACCCCGCATTCTCAAAAAAAGTCCCTCTGAATAAACGTGTCATACAAATAAAGTTTAAACATATTGTAATTTCCAGTAGCTGCCTAAGACTTTTCCATGCGACAATTCCAAGCGTATGTATATATTGTTAAACAACATATTCACACACTTATAAAAATGCATACTAGCCAGGCTCTTGAGTGACTGCCCGAAAGGCAGCATGATGCGTCACACACTGCAGATCTGACACTGGCGTCAGGGTCATGTGAGCGATCCCGTCATAGTGGCGCTTAATCCCGAATTTGCATTCGGGGGGCCTTGGCATCTCAGTCGCCATGGTGCCATTTCGGTCAGGGGACTCCACTGTCAGTTTTTGCCTCTGCCTTAAAAGTGCCGTGGATAATTACGCTGACGTCTGAACAGCCTGAGGATTAGATCAAAGCAGTGAAAAAAAGAACAAAAGAGACTTCAGCGACAATGCCGGGTTTTTAATCCACGTCTCACGGCTCACTCTCAGATTATTATCTTCAATCCCTTGCACTATTCGCAGGCCTTCAGGCTACAATTCCATCTCTCTTTTTTAAACATCTCACGCTACAAAATTCCTCACACTTCGTTCATTTATTCTCCGAGTCCCCTTATGTAAATCCATGCTCTATACATCTATACGATCCAGACATATGGAAACGTTAAAGCAAAGTTTAACATATCAGGGACATGAACAATTCTGTATTAAACTTCAGGGTATTCATCTTAATTATCAAGCAATATTATCGTGTACACGATAATCTGACATTAGATCCACTATACCTTAAAGGTGCACAACATGTTTTAGAAATAAATAATAATATGTGAAACGTGCAGTTAACAGTGACTTTTAGGCTGGCAGTGATGACTTATTTTATGAGAATCCTGAATTCTATGTCCACCCCCCCCCCCACTCCACACACACACACACTCACTTGCATTTTATATGGGCCACAGTGTGAAACCGGCTGAGTTTAAACTGCATAAATAACGTCCACTCTGTTAGTTGTTTCAGCCTGGGGTGTCAGGTAAGGTTAAATAAAGGCTAACTTGCATTTAGTAAGTCAACAAGTAATGGCATCAAGTATAAACAAATCATAACCTCAATTTGTTTTACCACTAATAGAAATATTAGCTCATTACCAAGTGTAAACATCCAATCCAGATGCTCTGAATGAATTACCCATTATTACTAAAAGTCTGCATGCTTTCAATAAAATAATTTAATTAACAGTTTCATTAGTTTCCTCCTGTTTTGTTTAAATCACATGTATCATATATAGAGGATACCCCCTGCAGATCGCAACAGGAATGAGAATGCTGATGGACCATTATAATGAATCAAGCAGATGGGTGTTCATTTATTTTAAATAGCTACAGGCTGTGTGAATGTATCTTAATCCTCTTTAGTGTGTTTGTTATTTCATGTGTACCTGGAGCAGCATCTGTGTGAGCTTCATTCAGTCCTTAGAATTTCAGTCATCGCTTTGGTGTACACCTAAAAATCCCCTCCCCCCACCAAAAAAACAGTACGTCGGACAGACTCTCACTAGAACGTCAAGTACCAGTCACTCAAAATACAACATCTATTGAGCAATGAGCAGAGTTGTAACACGAAGAAGCAGGGTGAGTGAAGGTAAACTGTTATGACTCATTTAAAACTCCAATCAGACCTCCTTAATGTCACAGCCATAAATGGAATCGCTGGAGCATTTTCACAGGAACAGAAGGCTCACAATGCAGGAAAAACTGCTTTACTTACACAAGAATGACTTGTACATTCTCAGATGGTGGAAAAGAAAAACTTTAACCTTATTCATTTATTATTACGTCGATCCATTTTCCTGCCAGTATAGGGTCACAGCATGCCTGGCGGCTACACAGGACACAGGCCAGGGACACAGTGGACTGGATACCAGTCCATCAGAGGGTGCACTGGCTCCCACTATGGGCAATTTAAAGGAATCCCTTAGGTGGAAGGAAACTGGAGAACCCGAAGGCAACCCACACATACACAGGGATAGCGTGCAAACTCCACACACAGAACAGGTGTGATTCGACCCCCACACATACACAGGGA
>JAODUD010000050.1:605208-615627 GCA_026784285.1 Stomatorhinus walkeri | reverse complement strand
GCTCTGGTCAGTCGCGCCACTGCCCTCGTCTGGTTAATGGCTGCTAGAAACAGCCCAAGTTTCACAACAGCGTGAGTCATAACTGACAGTATTTCTCTTTACCACGTTCTGTACGCCGTTAACCTGACCCAAAAAGATTTCCGATTAATTAGATTATTTTAAAAAGCATATTAAAAAGCATATTTACAGCAGGGTAATTATTTCATTTAGAACGTCTGATAATGCTGATAAAATTAGCGATCAATAATCACTTTAATTATAAACGATAAATAAATATTTCAGACCAACTAAGAAGCTGCGACAGATTTATTTGCGTAACGGGATGGTTACATACCTCTTTCCTGTCGCTGTATAGCCTACTAGGTTTCATGGCATAAGGAGCCAAGTTAAACCCTGGTACACTTTACATCACCTAACTGGATCTCGAGCTGTTTCACTTATGCTGGTGGACGTCAATCAAGTCGCCCACTGCTTATATCAAATGTATGTTAGGAATCGCAGCTGTGTTTCATTTGATTAATCAAGAGGAAAAAATAGGTGAAACAGACCTTACCCTAGTAGACAAAAATGAATGACCGATAGAAATTTGCAGTGTGTCCATACCCGTGGAAACGAACCTTTTTGCATATATCACACGCCATTCTAGATGTTATGTAGCTCATTCCCTTTGAAATGCTGCCATGGCTCGGGAATCTGTACTTGTACATGTACTAGAAACGAGACACCCTCTGTAATTTCATGAATGGCGTTCCGGTAAAAATGCTCATCGGGTGAACCGTCTGCAGAAGCAGGTCAATAACAGTTCAGACCCTTCAGTGTAATGATGGACCTCTGCTATTGATGGTTTCCGTGCCTTTGTTCAAACCAACCCATCATGCAGTCTGCATATACAACAAGTCATATTTAATTGTGTCAATTAACGCTTCTTTGGATGTCGATTCAGACATTTCTCGAAACATGCATCCGCTCGATGTTTCCTTAAACTCCTGAGAGGGGAAAAATTAAATAACGTGATTGTGCAACAGTCTGGAAACAATGTCCATCGCACATCTGAGAGGGATTTCATTGTTCGTGCACAATCCCCTGCATTTATGTGTTATTACAGAACTGTCGCGGTAAATGTGAAGAAAATGAGATGTTATAAATGTTATACGCGATGAATATTTATGAATTAGTATACTGCAGCATAGGCATGCAGCTGCGCTACAATATAATGCAAAATCAGGCTTTTATTTACGCGATACAGTGCAAATTTAAGAAACTTTGTCATTTAAAGTCAGGGAGAGAGCATAAATGTTTTACGGTCTCTCATAAAATTCTGCCCAGTGAAGTAAAGAAATTGCAAATTAAAAAGCTGATATTTATCCATAAAAATAAATATATAAATAGAACGATAGGTAGATAAATGTCCCAGCATTAAAACATAGTTTATATATTAACACATACATATTTCTAAAATTTGTGGAAAAATCCGTTCTATACACCTGCACTTGTACTTATATTACCATACTGTTTGGGTTATGATATTTAATTTGCATGATAGGGGAGAGGAATCACGCGTGCTTTCGAGTGCAGTTTATCACAGCTGATGGAGAGTATTAACATTCGAAGAGGTTAAATAAATCTCCCGTTGGACTAATGTGGAAGAAAACACAAGGCAGCCAAGAGCCGCAGTTAATGTGGCCTTCTGATGGGAAGCCTGTACTGTTCCATTATCGCACAGGTTATCAGATAATGCTGACTGCATGCTGACTAATCCCCAAGCACGCTACCCTGAATCTGAATTCCTCTCCCACAGGACGACCTCCACGCACAAATAGGCAGGACTGAACATGTCCTTCCACCCAGGTCCCTCAGCAAAATTCATATTTATTATGGCAGTCAAGCCAGAAATTCTGGAGTTAATAGCAAATCAAACCAAAATTCTATGTATAACAGAAATTGAAACATGTTAAAACCATATTAAATACATTTTAGAGGATTGTGATATATTTTGAATGTATTTTGAATGGCATTTTTTATAATAACGGTGATTTCTATCATTAATACCCCTGCTGTGTGCAAAATTAATCTTTGTGCTGCTTATTAAAAGGGACCTTGCATGAGAATTATACTTTCAACAGGGGTTCCCAAGTAAATTAATGTTTAGTGCCGACTTTTGAGAGGTAAACATGTGTCGAGGGTAAGGAGGTGTGCCTGTTTAGGAAGGACAGATGACTCATGTGGCACTAAACGCGGAGCTCACCACCAAGCTGCGGCACTGCAGCCGCAAGCCATCTTAGATGGTGCCGGTTTAAGGAGTGTTCCAGCAAATCACAAGGCATATGATTAAAGGCTGTTCTCTTTTCCTTTCTAATAGCATCCCCTGTCATCTCCACAAAAGGTCCTTAGAAATCAGATGGCAACATTTTGCTTTTTTTCTTTTTTTAATGATGAAACTTACAGATCGACAGGAATGCAATTCAAGCCATTTTCTTGCCAGAGAGTAACACAGCCAAGCCGCCTAAATAAGCAAGGGCTGGGTAAGGAATCTGGTGACAGTGGGCATGAACAGAGATTATCTCTGAGGAATATGACGACAGGAGTGCTCTCTGCTGACAGGGATAACGTCCGTAGTGTGTCAAGCTCAGAGGAGGGTTAGTGGCTGGTGTTGATTAGAAAACCACGGAAGAGTGGTAAAAGCGATCGGGGTGTGTTGGGAGAGAAGTTGTTGACAATTAGGTCTCTTAACACATCCAGAGGCTGACAACCAGCTGGAGAGAGGGAGAGAGAGCGAAAGAGAGAGAGCGAGAGAGACGGGGGTAACAGCTGATGAGAATTTCGGTCCCACTGCCATGTGTCTCACTCCTGCAACAAGAAATATTTGTCAGAGTTAGGCAGACAGACAGGAGAAAGCACACGTCCAGAAAGATACTGACATATTTCATAAATACAAGATATCATGTAGTAGAAGCTCGGCACAGCTACTAAAGTATCATAAAGTACATACTCAACATTGCATTTATATTCTACAGTACATACTGTATGTAGCTATTTTGGCAAATGTGAAAACCAGGCTTGAACCATGCGTGCAAATGTTTATATATAAATAACCAACAATCAGCGTATAAATCTTACTCATATGACAATTATGCGAACGAGGTCTCATGAGTGACTGGCATCCACTTAGAAGTGTGACTCTCGAAAGACAAAAGGTGTGGTTGCGGAATTGACACAATGGATGGCGCAAAAGATGAGTAATCGGCAGGTGGTTTGGGGTCACGAGCAAGGAATGACATGTGAACGTCACGGCCGAGGTACGTCGAGGATCGCCACCATCAGTGCATCAGGATTTTTACATATAAGAATGAATATGGGACTAGTGGTAGTTCCTTGAGGAGTGATAACGTAACGAATGTCTCTGAGAGACACGCCACCCAGACCCTAACCTCTGGCTGCTGTTATAAGCTAAGCTAAAACTATGGGATAATTCAGTTCAATATTACACAAGTTATACACAGATCCTGCACCTCACAGGCTATACATACAGGTCAGGTTGGGGAACATGAGCTGATGCAGGGTGTTTCCACACCCACCACAAGGCGAAACTCCTCAGGATCCCGGCTGGCGGCCCCCCAGGCAGACACACGGTCCAGTCCCACCCTGCGGAACATCTGCCACATCCTGGTGTTACGTGGACGTCCCCTCGACGTGGTCCGGCCGCTTGGGCTCTCGCTGACGAGGATCCTGTGAGCCGGGCCACCCTCAGGGTATACGTGCCACATGGCCATAGTGCCGTATCTGTACAAACGCTCTCAGATCAAAATTTGTACCTGCCAATTTATACCCTTAGCTGTAGGTCATGAAAGGGACTCTGAGGAACATTTCTGTACCGGTGATGGTACATTAATGCTGTTTGTACCTTGAGTGTATACCTAATACTAATGTGACCAGAATTTATTTATATATCCCCCCAGTGTCCCTGGGTTTGTGAAACATCAGCATTTTAGATCATGACTCGATGCATCCGGATCCTTAATTGCCGTTCTTCAAACTCGGGACTTACCGTTGCCAATTGATCTTAAAGTGACCCGTATCATCTGGCCTGTAGTTTGATGACATCTTCGGCGACAACGACTGGTGTATTTTGTTTTGCTAGCTCTTTATTCAATAGCTAATGTGAACATAAACAGTTTATTTTATACTTGCTTATACTGAGACACGCAATTTCTGCCTGATTACTTAAAGAAAGATTAAGTATTTGTGATATATTTTTGTATTCGTATTTGTATCTGTTCCCAAAGTTGGATGAACAGTACGTGCTTATGGTCACTATGCCGCTTGTGGTGTATAGATCCTGCCCACAACATAAAAAAAACAATAAACACGGTTGAAGTCCATGTCATTCTGTTGACCAACTGACCGACCGACCATTCATCCATCCATCCACTACTCGCTTATCCTGCTCAGGGTGGTAGGGGGGCCTGGAACCTGCTCCAGGCAAGACAGGACACAAGGCTGGGGTACACCCAGGATGGGATGCCATTCTCATAAAAAAATGTATTTCCAAGTTTGTTTTCATTATAATAATACAAGGTCCGTATTTAAGCTAGATTCCCAAGAGGCTGCCACAAAGAATCAAATTTTAAATAATTTCTCCTGAATGGCTCTTATCTGCTACGCTTGTACATTCCAGGCTGGCAATCTTGCTGGGATTTGCGGCTGCTTTTGTGGGTTTATGTGCTTCCATTGTTGCTTTTTTTTTTATCACCAATGTCACTTTTATCTGAGCTAATGTTCAGCCCACTCTTACTGTTCTTTGATAAGAATGGCTGTTATTTAATTCATGGAGCTATTAGCCCAATGCGTAAACGGCGTCTTCGTAGTATTACTCTCCCGTTCAGTCCCATATTCTGCATCGCTGCACCTTCTGCGACATTGTTGCCTCCTCAGCGCATTGAGCGTGTGATGTTTTTGTTACTACCTGCGTCCCACAACAACCGTTTTGTGTGAGACTGGCGAGCTGTTTCCTGAGGAGACTTCGGACGCGTTAGTATTTTGTGCTTCTGTTCAGTCGGTGCTTTCATACTGTGTTTTAGTGTGAAAAAAACGATGATTTTGTTTGCTTCAGAAGTTCAGCTGAAATGGCGGTTTATTTGATTTAGCCTTCAGGGACACACTGTAAGGACAAAAATATTGGGACTCCTGGCCATTACACCTACAGGAAGTTTTGACATCCCATTCAAAATCCACTCTTCTGGGAAGGCTTTCCCCAACAATTTGGAGCACGTCTGTGGGACTTTGTGCCCATTCCTCCAGAAGAGGATTGATACTGGTGTTGGACGCGAAGGCCTGGCTTGCATTCTCTGTTCTGGTTCATCCCAAAGGTGTTCGAAGGGGTTGAGGTTAGGGATCTGTGTGGGTCAGTCAAGGTCTTCCACACCAAACTCTCCCAACCATGAATTTATGGGCCTTGCTTTGTGCACTTTGTGGCCAGGGCGTAACTTTGGGTTAAACCCCGGCGGGGGTTCATCCATTTAAGGGGGTCTAGGGGGTTGGTTTTGATTATTGGTGGAATACAAACCCCCCCCCCCCCCATAATTTACACCCTTGCACTGAGGCATAGTCATGCTAGAAGTGAAAACGTCCTTCCCCAAACTCTTCCCAAAGTTGACAGCATAAAATTGTTGAACATGTCTTGGAATGCCGAAGCATTACGAGTTCCCTTCACTGGAATTAAGGGGCCTAGGCCGACCCCTGAAACACAACCTCATACCATTATCCCTCCTCCACCAAACTTTACAGTTGGCACAGTGCAGTCAGGCAGGTAACGTTCTCCTGGCATCTGCCAAACCCAGAATCACCCGTCAGACAGAGATACGTGATTCGTTACTCCACAGAACACGTGTACATGGTGCTGACTTTGTATTAACCGAGACAATAGAAAAAGATCTTAGAAGCTGATCATTTATAACGATATAAATTTTCGTCTTCAAATTTGTAACAGCCACGACCTTAAAAGTAATGTTTTTAACTCCGTGTTGAGGGACATAAAAATGAACTTTTAATGTCAGCTGTAATGTAAATCTGCAGTCTTATTTATTTTTTTATTTTTATGGTGCATCACTTCAGGCTAAAGCAGTGCTACGTTTTCACAAAGGTTTGTCCTACACAGACCTCCGCTGCAGATTCTGAATAAAATGCAAATGATAACTTGAAGGTGAATTTTAATTTGCATTTTTCACAGAATTCTGAAAATGGGTGAGAGTGCCTATTCGTTTTACTTGCTTCATAAATTACAACGGCGTTTTTTTTTGCACTGCTATCTAGAAATGGTGACTGCCTTCTGCGGTAAATGATCTTTTCAAACACAATACTTTTCAAGACTGAATTTATTGAAGTGCTTGTACTCTCAAATGGGAAGTGAACATGATAAATTACTACCAAACAATTTCAAACATTTTTGTGTATTTGATTTGCTTTTCTGTTCACCTATTAAATTGTTCATTAATTTATTTCCTTATATCTGAAGTCTCATGCCCACGCTGTAGTGTCATAAACATTTTTGTATTATGTTTCTCTAGATAGAATTTAAAACAAAATGTTGTTCACATTGTGCAATAGTTTCAGTCCAAAGTAGGTTAATATTGCACATGTTTTCTTGTGGGTTTAATTAGAAACCTGTATACATATCCAACATTTGTCCATTTAGTGAAGTGAAGAATTGTCATTATTGACACACCACAGAAAAATGTGTCCTCTGTATTTAACCCATAAGCCACATACCATGGGGCAACTAATTCAGCACCACTTTGCAGAATGCAGATTCAAACCAACAATTCTTCAATTACAATTACACTCCCCTAACCAGTAAGCCACTGCTGTCACGTCAACAACAGCAAAAAAATTGGCAAAGATAACGGACTGTTGTTGACATTGTAAAATAATCATTGGTACTAGTTTGAAGACTAATAAGGACATTATTTATTTTTTATTTATTTCTTGCTTTGTGCATTTTCTAGCTACAGGAAAATGACAGTGATTATGATAGCATCCTTCTTGCTGCATGTTTTTTCCCCTTAAAACAGTGATCAATATTAAATCAAGTATTCATGGACAGCACTGCAATCAATATTCGTAATCGCTGCTTGCATTGTTAAATATTTTCACAACAGTTAACATATTTCAAGTGCCAGGTTCCCATTTTTAACAAAAAGATCAAAGATTTTACCATCATAGAGGAAACAATAATAGATCAATAATCCTCAAAAACACTCTTCTTCTAAAATACTCTTCTACTAATGGAGAATGTGCATTGTTGTCTTTTCCTGTAGTTGCATGTTTAAAAACACAAATTTGCGCAACTTCACGTTTACAATGCCTAATACGGTTCAGGATCTGTATCAGACAGCTCATTGCTTTAACAGGCAACAATAATAATAAAGCAATTCATTCATCCATCTTGCAACCTCATCATCCAGTACAGGGATATCCATCCATCCATCCATCCATCCATCCGTCTTCCTAAAGCATATTACATCTGCTGGGTTGCAGAGCTTATTTTTATGTACAGGATCTTTATTTATTTATTTTCATGTGCTGCAGTGACTGTTTATAACACAGAATAGCGCCGGCAGAGTTCTCCGAGTCCACATTTCCTGTCTCTGTGAGAAGAAGTGAAAACTTTTGCCCACGTCTGTGTGAGAACGGCTATTCTTGGAGCAGCGCGGCCGGTGCAGATTTCACACACTCTGACATCTCCTGCAGGCCGCGGTGGTGACATGCGGTGGTCACCTAATGGTCAACTTTGTCACGAGTTTCTTCAATGGCCGACTCCACTGTCACTGCTTTAATATTTCAGCGGATTCCCTGCTGCTTCCCCACCATTTCCAATCCGGTTCTCAAAATCCCACTTTTCTTTCATTGACTAATTCATTATGCTGAAAAACACCAGAATATGTGGCATGTTGCCCGTAAACTGGTTAATAAATGTGGAAATATGATGGCATTTCCTGTCCATTGGCAGGTGGAAAATAAAAGCGAGCACGTCGCGGTTGTCGGACTTTCAGTCCTGTCTTCTGCTCCTGTACAGTACGTCAGTTATCGTGGGGGTGGAATGAATTGATTAGAACTGAATGTAATTACAGGGGACCAAATAGACGACTTGCGATTATACCATTGGCGCAGTGAGCTGCAACCTTCGTCATCAGCGGAGCTGGAGTATCCTTCGGCGTTTGATGCACATGTCCATTTCGATAATTGGATTCGGCAGAGGAATCCATGAGTAAAAGAAGAGAATATGTTCTAATAAAGGGGCTTACTTTCCAGATATCATTCAGAAAAGCCCCAAAGACCTTTTAGTGCAGCGCTAACATTTATTTTGCAGTACATTAATAAATTATTTGTGTAAAAACACGGTAAAGACACGGTGCTAAAACACTACTGAATATATATTCACACATTTGATGTTCAAATTAAGCAATTATTAAAGATGGCCTCTCGTGTCAAGCAAAAGCTAATAGACAAAATTACATGCTGGATTCCTCTTTTAGATATCCGAGTGACAGACATAAATGAATGTGCTTCTGCAGCATATTGATGGATGCCTGATATTGAGGTTACAGCTTTGATGAGTAATTTGTCAGGCAAATCATTAATATCTGCGTGATGTACACATCTTTCTACAGAACAACTGTTTGAATCTGCTGGGAAGAATATATATGTTCCATGCTCTGTTACATCACACCCCTGTAGAAATATGGCCAATTCTGACCTTCTTGTCAAAACCCAATGAAAAATGTCCACTGGACTCCTAGTTGGAACAATATATCCTCCTGAGACCCCACCCATTCATTTATGTCCATTGTAGTGGACATGTTGTTTTTGCATCTATCTTTTCACTGACATAAGGAAAGATATTTATTCCTATTGTACACTAAAAAGGACATGCTGTGAAATTAAAAAGAAAAATAAATTTGAAAAAAATCTAAATTGTAAGATGTCTTATTTCCTCCAAACACAAATAACCTAAAATTGAAGTACACTTTTTTCCTTGGGTCTCAGGAGGATATATCAATACTAATTTACATTTTTAATAGAATTATAAAAATATAAATCAGTAAAAGAATAGATTCTAGAACAATTCTATTTTATATAAAGAAAGTCTTAGGTCTTAGGTCTACATGTCTTTCCTAAAGTTATTTTTTTTGCTCTGTTAAGTACATATGCCTTTAAGGTATGCAGAATAATTAGCTGTGTAAAACATAGCATTCTTAAATTTGTGCTTACCTTTGCCACCCGGGGGTAAGAAATTTATAGTAATTGGGAATATAATGTGTAATTTATTCAAGAAATGTGCATACAACATAAAACAATTAAAGAAAAAACACTTGTTTAAAAATGCTCTCTATTGTCATTTCATATAAGTCACAGCTGGAAAGAGTGATACAGTTTAATTACCGGTGGTAATTCATCTTAGCTAATTTATTGGCACACGATAAACATTTTTCTCATCACTCATTATTAATTTGTTCATTTGCTTGTTTATTTGTGTAAGTAATGAGGAGATTAAATTCACAATACAGATCTGGAGTGTTACATGGTTTATGGAAAGGGACCCATTGTTACAGTTTTAACAATGAATATGACAAAAACCACAACACTGACAGCCGTTTTACCCTGTCTGCGAATCATTGTATTTGTCAGCTTGTTTAATCCTCTCCCTTTACGACTCTTCATATATCCAGGTACCTGGAAGTGTTTTTATTTCTGAGCAAATGCTGAGAAATGTGTCAATCAAAAAAGTCTTCTGTTAATGATCTGTGCCTAAATCATTTGGTTAGAGATTGTATTTCAAGCTTGTTACGATAAAAGATATTTACCCCACTTAAACATCGCTTGTCTTCCCTCTTAACCTTCATAACGTTACGTGGGATAAAGGACATAATAATAATAACAGTAATTTTCATTATTAATAATAATAAAAATAACAGTCATTGATAATTAGCAATAATATTAATCATAATGGCAATGATAATAATAGTAGTTATTATTATTATTATTATTATTATTATTATTATCATTGGTTACATTCATAAAGTGCCTTACAATTACAATCCCAAGATCACTTGGAAAAAGACAGTATCATGAGATTCCAAATGTCTTTTCCAGCTTTCTACAAGGCAAGGAACATGCCAGACATTCATAATTCAAGACAAAGAACACAGGAGAACGTTAAGAAGAAATATCAGATTCCTTTCAAGGTGAAATCAAGTCTTAATGGAACTATGCACGTCCACCCATCTGTCTGTCCTTCTGTCTGTCCGTCTGTCTCTCCATACGTCCGTTCGACCGATACAGGGCTACAGGCAGTCTGGCCCAGGAGGCACAGAGCAGGAGTCCATCGCATTTGTATGTGTCCAAAATAATGAAGGAGTCAAT
>JAODUD010000050.1:551587-570780 GCA_026784285.1 Stomatorhinus walkeri | reverse complement strand
CACTTATATATTTTATGTGTTCATTTCCCAGCTAAAAAATAACACACAGTACAAATCATACACAGTTACTTTTAGATCAGTTACTAATGTTTCAGTTTCTATGTAGAGTGGATACTGAGACACAGAGTATAAACTGTATTCGGTCACTAAATCGCAGTCTAAGCGTAATACGATCTCTCGGCTGCCTGAGCATCGAGGACTGTGTGTTAGTATGTGAGGCCAGGAACAGGCCTCGATGGTGTGGGTCCAAATGGAGATGGACAATGGCTACTCGCATATTATCTCAGCACATCTATTACTCATTCAGTTCTGATTTAAGGTGATTAATTACGAAGGCAAAATGTTTCCTGGGAACTAAAGAAAATAATCTGTCCTTGAGGCTGGCATTATTCAACAAACAATATGATATTAAACTATGTCATGTCACTGGTTAATATTCAGACCATATAACTAGTCATGACTATCTAATCTACTGGGTTAGCTACCTAACTGTAGCTGGCATTAAGTGTGCGCTACAATATGTCCAAGACGTCTCAGGCTAGCTAAGGATGTGAGGAGATGTGCTACAGTACCTGTACATTTACTGATAGCCCACACGCTTATCCAGACAGAGGTTTAACAAAGACTCGATTTTCAGGGACTCTGATTGGTCAAAGCTTGTAGATATACCTCAGGCCGCACACTTCCCCTGATTTGTTTCATGTTTGTTACCATGGTGAATCAATGTATGCTGAACATCTATTGTTCTCCTAAACTACACAATATTAAGCTGTATGTATATACACACACACAGTTTAGGAGAACAATAGATGTGTGTGTGTGTGTTTGTATATATATATATATATATATATATATATAAAACCTCTTTTCATCTATCCATAAAAATGTTTGATTTGAATAAAGTAATAATCCACAATTTAGGGGCCATTATAAATGCTTTAGCATTTTAATCTGTCCATTCATCCATCCATCCCTCCATCCTTCCCTCCATGCATCCTTCTTTGAACCACTTCTTTACAGCAGGGGGAACTGGATCATCTCCAAGGTAACTGGGGAACATCCTGGATGGGATGTCAGTCCATCATAGCGACACACACATATAATTTCGAGATGTCAAAAGACCACACAGGAAATCTTCAGCTGAAAGCCCACATAACATGAAAATTACACCTTAACTCCACACACAGCAGGGAAGTGTCTGGGCTGCACACAGAGCCAGCTGGCCACCCTCCGCTGAGTGCAGGGTTATTCAAATCACGGTCCTCGACGTCCGAGCACTGCTGGTTTTCCAGCCTTCCTTTACCTGTCAGTCAGGTGTGAAGCCTCTGACCAATCAGAATCAGTCATTATTAAACTAAGTACCTGGGAGAACTGAAAACAAGGCCCGGATTTGGAAACGAGGTCCAGATTTGAAGAACCCTGACTTAGCGTTTGTTGGCTTAATGTCTGATATATGAACATTCAGAATGACAGAACAGTGACATACAGCAGGTTTTCTGTAAGATAATATAAGAGAACTGTTAGTTTTCGAGACATTGGATAAGTACCCTGACCCCATTCCATGGTTAAATACCTGCACAGCCATGTTGTTTTTGTTTTTACTGCTGTTACTTTTCACGCCTACGTGATGCAGTTCTTGTCCGCTCTCCTCAGCAGATTTGCAGAAGCTCTCCTCGGTCGCTCGGGGATCCCTTAAGAACGGCACTTTTTTACACCTTTTCGCACAGACTCCCGGTAGGATTCATAGTAGGACTTTCGCTTGGCCACCAGAAGACGTTCACTCTCTTATCCTAAATCCCCTTTCCTGTAGCTTTAGAGCCGTGCCTTCGGATCACTGTCCTGCACAGGGGTACGGTTCCTTCTCACTTTTATGTATTTGACAGATTGAAGCAGGTCTTTCCACGAGGTACAACAACTATGATCTTTTCCAGCAGGGGTTAGGGTTAGCCACTTATGTTGAGATCTCAGCGGGAAACAGGACTCAGACCGAGTCTAGAGCCAAAGACTCAGACTGTTCTCATATCAGTTCTCCCAAAAAAATCACCCTTACACTGTCACACATGGTTCAGTTCCCAGAAGGCTTGCTGCTTCCCTTCATTCTAGGGTTCTGGTGGAGGTCAGCAGGCTTGGACTCGCACTCGTCCCCTGAAGGCCTTCCAGACGGGCGTTCCTGCATACTCACTCCTGCATCCTCTCTGGCTTGGCGCCACCACACTGTTAGCTGGTAGCGGAATCTGAATCTGTCTGCCTTCTGAAACGTGACCCTGCCAGTATACGGCAGGTTGCGATGTCTCCTGAAGCTACGTTGTTCTCATTGGCACGTACAGATGACCAGCGAGGACATAAACCCTCAACTCACATAGTCTTGGTTAGCCTGTATGTGGCTGCACATCTGATACTTTTATCAAATTCAAATTGTCTTATATTCAAAGAAATGACAAGAAAAACTATTTCCGCTAACAACATCTGTGAGTGATAAGCTGGCAAAGCGTCATGGTATAACACTGCCTTAGTGTTGTTTTCACAATTGAAATACTTTTTGATAGCCGTTGTTCTATAGCACCTGACGGTCCAGGTTTACTTTTGTCGACTTGTGCTTTGTCAGTGGAAGTTTCTCAGCGGCAAACTGTGACTTTTATCTTGCAGAAGCACTCACTGAAGTATCGGTCCGCACGCCGACATACTGAATTCCGGATTGCGCTGTATTCTTAGTTTTTGCCTTGGAAACAATGTTTTTCTTCCCGTGCACCTTCACTCTGGCTTTTAAACAAATAATGGCCTCCGAGTTCCTCACTGCAATCATACAGGATGACTGCCTCGGGGGAAGTGCGGGACGGGGAGGGCGGGGGGCAAATGCTTAAAAGTATTTTTACTTGCTTATTCATTTGTTCGTAACGCGAAAACGACACAATTGTTTTTTCTTATAACTTTTTAAAATGCATTAACCTTTTTGAAAAAAAAATAAAACAAGACGAAAAAATCATTTTAGCCAATCTATTGACATATAATAATGATCAATTATTAATAATGAACAACAATTACCTTATGTTGTGATTTTTGCTACATCGAATGTAATCTGGATTTTCTGCGGACTGTTGTAACATTTAGTGAGTACAAAGGTTGAAAGGCAAAGCCATCGCCCATGAGGATAATTATTTTTTTACTATAATCATCCAGAAATTATACTAATTAATACAGCGCTACCATGGGGAATACACAGCTTGAAATAACAGATTACTTCATTTTTAGTAAAGGATGGAAAAGTACTGATCGTTAAATCACCGCTGCACAAGCAAGTCGCAACGTCAGACCACAGGTACCAAGATACAATACTGCCATCTGGTGTTGAGTTAGGGTGTAAGTCTAAAACGTTCATAGGTTTCATTTAACCTGTGGCATTCGAGGTACTGTTCAATCATAGTTAAGAAATCCTTAAATACTGTATGCAGACTTATAAAATATAAGATAATTATTTATCTTATATCTTTTTAATTAATTAATTTTATAATTAATTATTTCATTTCAGCTACAGGTTTGGAAACAAACTAAGCAATTCCACTGCAAAAAAATATATTAATATTCCATATTTTTATTTTCTGTTAATTTGTAAATATTTTTATGCATGGAATGTCACAAAATCCAACTGATCTACATTAAATGCACTCCCTACAGTAAAGTCCCTCAAATCTGAGTTAAATTTTAATGAACGAACCACAGAGAAGATATACAGTGACACGCAGCAAACTGTTTGCACAGCTACTGTAGATGCATCTTACACTGCATTGCAGAACAGCCACCTGATTGGTTTCCCAAGTTCAGATATAAAAACAGGCCATTTGCAGTTCATTGACCTGCAACAATGAGAAGGTCCAGCCTTTTGCAGTATCTACTGACTGTCATATATACATGCTGTCCCGTTTTGGGTAAAACATTCACCCATGTACAGGCCTATATTACTACACAGTGAATCCAACCTTACCGCGTATTCCAGTGTATGCAATAACATGGGCCAGTGAAGTAGTGAACAGTGAAATAAGATTTCCACTGCTGTTCACTGCACATTGCACTGCACGAGGACGCGAACATATAGGCGAGTGTATATATGTTAATCACTTTTTGAGCTTGGAATCTATGCGAGGAAGCAAAAGACACAAGTCGTGGGATATCTTGAATGGGATACATTCCATAATATGGCACCCACTCACACGCTATGGGTAATCTGCATATATGTGCACACACATGGGAATGAGGCAGTCTATGGTGATAAGTGATAAGTTCCAAACCGAAGTTCCTGAGCGGTTTCTAATAACGTGTCAGTCGACATTTGCCATTGTGAGAATTCTGGTAACCGTGAGTGGGATTCAGACAGTTGTGATGTAATCTTTGTGCCACCACAGTGCCACAGCTAACAACACTGAAAGGCTTTCAATCTGCCAACCCAGTTTAATTAGCATCGCAAAGCCAATAAATAATACTCTCGCTCAAGGGGCTGCTCTAGCATTCAGGCTTTGTTTAAATAATAGTAATAATAATAAAAAAATCCCTTTTCCCAAAGAACAAGTTGTCTTGGGTATGTAATTACACATTGTCATAATAATTAATCTATTTCCCAGAATATGAGCAGAAGTCATATGCAGAGAAAGACTATGCGGTGAAGACAATCGGACACTCAGAAGCGGTATTGATTTATGTTTCTCAAGGGCTGCCGCTAATATGCTTCTGTTCGTGTTGTTTTCACTGTGTAACTGTAAAGATATAGGCCGAAGTCCAGATCTCTCTGTATTTGTGGGAAGGATAAGAAATATGGCTGCTAGTTATTCTTGTGTTATTTATAAGCAGCATATTAGATATTGTCCTCCTAGTACTAATATTAAACTTAGCGGTCATGATTTTGTCATATAGCTTCATGTTCATCAGAATATAGCTCATGGGAGTTTTACTCACGCAAAAATGTTCTGAGGGCAGAAGGGAAAATGATTGGTTCAGAGAAGTAACCAATCAGATTGGAGAGGAGATGGGACCAAGCAACTAAAAGAGGCGGGAACAAGCCATCTGACACTTGGCCCATTTTACACTTATTTACTTTGCATACCACTGCACAGTTCACACTGTAAACTGCACATTACAGCCCCTTATTGCTTGGACCCACCTCCTCTACAATCTCATTGATTATCTCTCTGGACCAATCATTTGTTGTTCTGCCCTCAGAACATTATTGTGTTAGTAAAACTCCCACAAGCCCGAATATATTCCTTTGCGCCTTTCAAGTTCATAAAAGCCCTGATTGAAGCACCAACATTACTAAAAATATTTAAATAGATGACTTTATTATAGGCTATTAATTTTTTGCCCTAATTTTCAACCAGAACAATTATATGCTCCTGAAGGCAGGGCATGAAGCAATGCTGAACTCGCTGAAAGATCTAAGCCACTATGCTGTTCACCATTCACTCTACTGTATTTGTACAGTTGAGATGGTTATTTGTATGCAACAAATGTAGGTTCTAGAATGTTTTTTTCCCACAAAGTCAAATGAGCATAAAGCTTGAAGGAGAAGAATTTTAATACTGGCAAATAAACAACGGTAAATTTGTTTTTTGTGGAAAGGTCAATACTGCTTTGTTATGATTATGGGCAGAATTACTCTGTATATAAACCATCATCTTTTAATTAATTAGACTAGAATGTAGAATGCAAGAATTTTGACATCAGGTACATAATTTAAAGAAGAAACATTATTCAACTGAAATACAATTCAATTGTATTCTTCTGAGAAGGGACCACTATCATCAAAATGTTAGGACACATGTCAGGTCTCAATCTGCAGCTGTGAACTGAAATGAGCTGTGATACACACATCTGTGAACAAATACGATGTTTGTCTGGGAGGAAAACGTATTTTCACAAATTCCATTGCTGGCCATGCTGTGTATATTGGTGTAATAGAACTGAACACATTCCATAGCCGATTACAATGATGCCTTGATTCAAAACATTTTATTCCCCTTCAAGCTACTAAAATTGCAGTTTCTCTAAGCTGGAACTGATAAAGGAGCAAATCTTCATTTTTCAGATACTTTTCAGTAAATCTGAAAACAGATTGACTTTAGTAATAAAATCTCCCCAACGAAAAACACTCAATAACGACTTTAAATTAAATGCATTCCAAATTGTATGTAGAATGATTTGTAAATAAACTCTTTCATGCAATCATTTTTCTTCAAACAGAAAGTAACATCCTTACACAGATCAGTGACCGTCTACTGGCCTACAAGCTGGTCCCTCAATAATTAAATGATCCCACGGAAACGGGAAGTGGTGTGGCGTTTGGTTACAATTCTTCACTCAGCATGCAGACAACAACAACAAAAAAATAGAAAACTATCTCTGAGACGCAGCTGTATGTGAGGGCGCTCCATTTACTTTACTAGACGGGCATTTGACACCTGACACCACGACGGCTACCATTTCAGCTGCACTCGGGCCTAATGCTGAAGCAATATTCTTCAGCGGTCCCTTGACCTCACTCTTTAAGGGAAACTCTCATTGGAAATAAATTGTTCAACTGGGGGATGAAAAAGTGCATTTCAAAAATCCATTGGTTACAATTGTGTCATTTTCTGTTAAAAAAGAGAAAGGATAAGCAAAAATGCACCGATTTGCCAAGTTTTTACTTGCTTTGCTCAGTCTGTTTTCCATCTGCTGTGGCTATTGAAGTCACCATGAATGAAGCACTACTTAAAGCTAAAGGTGTTTTTTTGACAAACTAGTTTTTCTTCCAAGCGGTCAACTGGCATCCTATCACTGCTCCTCTGCTATCAGACAGGTATCTATTACAGGCTCATGAGACAATTCGTTTTGTATTCTTGTGCTCCGCCAGGCCTTCTGGCGCATCCTGTGGACAAAAGATGCACGTGTCCTACCAGCAGGACTGCGGGGTAGGGGGCGCTGATTCCCCCCCCCAAGAAAAAACCTGCGATCGATGCCTTGGTTACGTTTAAATGGCATATGGGTCACGATCAATTCTGACAGAGAAAAAAACAAACATTTAGATTTGTTAGGATGTATGGCAACAATATGAGGAGACATTAAGAATTACTGGCAAACAGTAAAAACAGCTACACCCAAAATACCAAACAAGTAAATGACAGGTTACCAGAGTTGGGTAATTCAGGCCCAGAGAGTAGAAGTCCAGACCGAGATTTTTTGTTTCAACCAACCAGTTGAACATAAAGAGTCGCAGTCACAAATACTCAGCTGGTTGGCTGAAACAAAATCCCGGTCTGGATTTTTACTCTCTGGGCCTGAATTACCTAACTTTGCAGGTTACATAATGGAACCAATATTCTCAATGTTATCTGAGATGGAAATTCAACTGAAGTTTCGGTTGCAAACAACAGACCAATAGACTGGCTCTTCCTGTATTTTTATGTTATCAGCTACTATCACTACAATCTTAACATGCTTCTTGTCATAAATCATTGAAAATTATACAGTATATCAAGTACATAAGAATTTGTAATAAAATATTCGATTTTGTGTCAGGCTATTTCCAAACATGTGAAAATAGTTGTTTTCCTCATCAAAGATTATTACATAATTGTTTTAATATATAAACGTCTCCATTGTGTTGTAATTATACAAAAAGCTGGAAAATGCCCTTTATAATGTGACTTTCTTTTATACTTTAAGGTGTAAAATAAATTCTATCCAAAACGTGAAGACCATATAGCAGATTGAGCATATGAAATAAGACATGAAACCAACGCCAACAAAATATTTAATGTTTATTTACCATTAGTACATTTGCATGTGTACATATGCGTTCATATTATATTTACAATAAGAACACACAACAGACAATTTAAACATCTGAAAACATTAAAAAAAATATCCAAAGCCAGCACCAATTAGGTCATTTATAGTGATGGATGCCGGATTTAATGGAAACTGAACCTTTATCAAAATGTATACCTACAGGAAAAGTACAGGGCAATCTGGTAAGTAAGGGATTATTTCATGTAGGAAAGAGCATTTATTTACGATGTCCAGGAGTGTAAAGAAAAGAGCGAACGGTATCTTGGATCTCAACAGATAATTAACCTTCCAAAATGAAGAAGCTGTGCAGAAACCCAGAGGTTGTACACCTACCCATTTTTAGACATTGTAGATCCACAAAAAAATTCAGAAGGAAAAGCAACTTATGTGTAAAGTGCTAATTTGCAGCAACTTTTAACTGCTCTTCCTTACAGTATTAATACTGAAAAGATACAAAAGGCCCATTCAATCACATATGCAGTTTCTCTTCTTTTCCACCATTTCTCTAGTCATGGCCTTTAATCATCCGCATACATACACATATACAGAAAAAAATGTTTTAAAACCCCTGCAAAGATGTGAATGTGTTTTTATTTCTTCAAGTATTGACGTACATATAAATCAGATTTTCCACTTTCAGATGATTAAGGCTCATAGTGAGATGGCTTTTCAAAAGGTAAGGCCACAATTAATTATTTTCCCTCATACATTTTATTGCTTGTTTTACAAAAAAAAGACTTATTAGGTTTGTCAGAAATGATTTATCATACCACGTTAATAAATATGTAAAGTTTTTAGTGCAACTAAAGACCCTTAAACGTTACAACAGTTCCGTAAAAGTTATTAGCTGCTTCAAAACTTTTTAAACAAAACTGTGTCATAGAAATTATAATAATTCAACCATGGAACAGATAGCTGAACTATAGACTATATTCCAGTGCTAAGAATGAAGGGCATTTCACAATGTATCAATATGGGAAACACTCTCCTTTAGGGCTTACCTGTAAAATCATGGAGCAATTAATCTGAATGGACTGTGAAACAGTGAAACAGACTATTTTGCAAGAGGTTATCTCAAAAATGTTATTGTGAGTTGGATAGATACAAAAAACCAGAACTTAGCCTGCCTGCCTTGACAATCTGTGCTTACACAAAACAAAGTTAACTTTGAGATGGAAGTGAGCAAACGACCTTTGCTAATGAAACCAGAACAAATGAATATGCTGCCAAACTGAAATGCTGATGTGTGAATAATAATAATAATAATAATAATAATAATAATATTATAGCTCAGAGTGGCATACATGAAAATATGAACAATTCCATTCATTTCACGATGCCATTCATTTTAACATAAATAACTTCTATAACTATAAATGTAGCTCAACAAATAGAGCATTTGATTAACAATGCAAAGGTTGTGGGTTTAAAACCTGCAGAGCGCACATGAATCGTAACCATTCCCTCTCACATAAGCCACTTTGGATAAAAGCAGCACCAAATGAACCCACATAGACAAAAAAAGTCAAGAATGCACAGTAGATAGAGCCCCAAAAATCGCAATCACTACAAATGGCAATTATACCCCAAACAGGGTTCTAATCACATAACATAGTTACACAATAATGATGAAAGTACCGTGTTCAAGAGAATACTTTGAGACAGTGGAATGCAGGGTGCGTAAACAGTCAAATAAGTTACATGGTATCTTATCAACCAGCCACTCCCCAAAACTCACAAGCAAAAAAGTCTTTTTAAATTTTACGTTTACTTACAGCTATTTACGAAGCTCCTACGGGTTGTTCTAATAAAACAATCCCACGGTCTACATTTACTATTATTTCTTTACATATGAACCTAGATTTTTTCCATTTCACTGTTGTCACTCTAACCCTTACAAAACCCGGCTTAGTTGTATTAATGCTTTACTTAATCTGACGCAAACTCATGTATAAGGGAGACCTACCAAACACAATTAGTTTCCGGCTGATAATTCCTAAGTTGCTGCTATTATGACACTGGTAGATTTTTATTATTATAACTCTTGTAAAAGACAAACATGTTAATATGTTTTCACTGGCTAAAGAGGGGCTTATATAGTCAATCACTGGACACAAAGTGTATGAAAATATAAGAATAAGACACACACATACACACACAAAGGTCACTTGCTCAGCTAACACACCAGTTACACTTATTTACAAATGTGTTTACATATCTTTCATCAGAAATACATTCTCATTTCTGAGTATTAGTCATACTAAATGTAAGGTATAATGCTATGCTCTACAAAGATGTACATTTTTGATTTTGAAACTCTGCCCCTCAATTAACTTGCACATCATTTTAGGGAATGTTCCATCAATGGTTATGTTCCAGTTGGAAGTGATTAAAATGAAAATCGGTGTGTGTTGTGTGTGTGTATACACACACATGCACTCTCAGAAAAAAGGGTAAACATCTGTACCTTTGCATGCCACTGGGGCTGTACGTAACTATACCATTAGCTGCAGGTAATAGTACCTTTTAAGGTACAGGAGTGGACTCTGAGGATCATATCTGTACCATTGATGGTACATTAAGGTGGCTTGTACCTTTGGAACGTTACTCAGAGTCCATTTTTGTGTCTTAAAAGGTACAATTACAAGGGGACAGCCCCAGTGACATGTTACAAATTTTTACTCTTTCCCCCCTGAGAGACAGTGCGTGTGTGTGTAATGTGTAATATATATATATATACTGTATATATATGATAAAAATGCAGAGGACTTTCCCCTTTACAAAAATTCAAAATGTCCCAAATATAAATGAATTCAATTGTTTATTCAAATATTATATTGCTTATATATTTACGTATGTCTTGTATATATTTTATATATACACACACACATAGAATATGTACATATAAAACACACATACACAGATGTACACACATACGCAAGCATGCATACATAAATATGCAGTCATACACACACACCATTTGTTATGATTTTGACGATAGGGTGTTACAGTACTTGTTAAACGTCCATTCGACTACTGCCAAACAAGTATTGTACTTAATTAAAAATGTTTTTTTTAAAGACTAGACTGTAACATTTCGGTTCTGCCATCGAGTTAGTGTGACCAATGATACATTTTTAAGGACCTCTAACTACATATTAGTGCCAATTAACAGCATTACACATTTTTCTTTGCATGTCTAATCTACAAAACATATCAATCCATCAGCTAGTGGACTTGGTGACGTATTTATCCAGCAGCAAAACAAGCAGTTTTAGAGGGTGAGCATGTTGTTAATGTAATAACTGTTAAATACACCGGAAGCTAGACACTGCCCGAGCCAATTCACCTAATGGTGGAAGTGCTTCCGTGCACCTTTACTTTTCACGACTTAAAAACACTTGTAAAGTGTTAAACATATAACAGGAAAAGGGTCCATCTTCACCGCTTCTTTATCAGTATGAGCTTCGCAAAGGTTCACTGCTCAAATTGTGTGGGTTTTCCGAGGGCAGGTCTGACTTCCGGAGTTATTTTTCCAACAGTGATTCCACCAACAAAAAAGGCTGAAGTCGTTTTTGGGGAAGGATGGGGGGGGGGTCAATTTTCCTAATGGTTACTTCTTTAGCGTATGACCTTTGTCCCACCCCCAATGTTTTGTTGTATCTCGTGGCGATGTTATTTTAATGGATTTTATTTAGAGATGCCCTTCGAAGTGTACCTTCGCTGCACTGTTTCCGCTGTCGGTGTTGTGCCTGCCGCCGGCCCTATTTCACTTTCTTGTCGTGCTTGATGTGGCTGATCCGTTTGTGCTTCCCGTTGGGAATGCCGTTGGAGCAGTGTCCATTGACCTTGCCCGCGGCGGACGCCGAGCGGCCCCGCGTCACGACGAGTCTCGCCGCGCGGTAGGCGGCGTACGCCGCGGCGAGCAGCGCGGCTGCCAGTGCCACCACCACGTCCAGCAGGAAGTACTGGTGAGTGGGGATGCCGTAGACGGCGGAGCGCAGGTGGTCGGCGCCCCTGTGCCGGAGGATGTAGTCGATCCAGTAGACAGCCCGGCTTACTGGGTGGCCGGGCTGGTCTTTGTGGATGTTAGACAGTAGGCGTGCCTGCTGTCGATACCTGTGGATCAAAACGACAGGACAATGCAAGAGTTGGGTGTCCAAGGCAAAATGGATCATGAAGCATTTACCCGTACAAATCGCATTATTATAAAACAGCAAAATCACTAAATAAAGAAATCACTGAATGTTTTACCCCGGAACGCCAACTGACGAAACTCACTCAGCCCTCATGTAATCCAACAAACTACTTTCATTAAATCTCTAAAACTCACAGAAATTGTACCTTCACGCCTAGCCCGTCCACATGTTCCGCGCACTGATTGAATGGCGCTGAGGCAAGTGTGATTTTTGGTGGGTGGGGAGGGGGGGCGCAACATACTTTAAATGTAAAAGGTCTGTTTGCTCCCTACGCCCTTGGACTGAGTAACTTTTAAAAATTAGCTGTTAAATGCATACAAAACTTAAAGCCACACTGACGTTATCACAATAGCTTTTAGCAACATATCTGTGTTACATCCGTATTAAATCAAAACGCTGCATGCGCATCAGGGCTTTTGGACTAAATGCAACAACTAGTCAGCAGGTGGTGCTCTTGCTCCACAGCCGAGAAACCCAATCGGCGACTAAGCTTACAAATGATATATTAGTGCTCTGTACTCAATAGACAATTACGATAAAAGACTTCTTACTTTATCCATTTAGCTTAAATTATACAGAGCTTTAACGTGTCATATAACTGCAATGCAGTAAAGTTAACTAAGTTTGCCTTAGAATATAAAGTACAACCATATAGCTGCTAAAGATTCTTCTTTTCCAGTGAACACAGGATATAATTTGGCTATTTGTTATTTAACATGCTTAATCTTGCAATACGGCAGAGGTGGCCAATCCTATCTGCAAAGGGCCGGTGTGTATGCAGGTTCTTGGGGTAACCTGCACCTCAGCTGCTCAAACCCAGGTGTGAGGACTCTTCAGCCAATCAGTCCTCTAATTAGTAATCTAATCAGGGAGTTGCAGAAAAAACTTCCACAGCCGACAGCCCTTTCTGAATAAAACTGCCCACCCCAGCCATAGGCTGTAACAGCAAAGGCTCCTTAGCGCATTTACCTGGCCAACTTTAAAAAAAAAAAAAAAAAGAAGCATTTAGCGAGTTACAAATAGGAAATCAAACATCATGGACACCTTGACGGTGGTTCATGCTACCTGTCGTCTTTTATGACCTTGACCATAGCTTGGTAGAGGTCTTCTTCAGTCATCATCTTCCACTCCAACATTATCCCCATGCCTTTTGCCTGTACTCTCGTCATGGTGTCATAGTGGTCGCCAAAAAGCGGGATCCCCACCACTGGGACGCCGTGATACATGGCTTCATAGATGCTGTTGAGCCCCCCATGGCTGAGGAAAGCCCTGATATTTGGGTGACCTTGAAAAATACACACAATAAGCAGAGACTTAACTGGCACACCGACAGATCAGTCACATGTGCACACACGTTCCTGTTATGTTCCAAGTCGAACAGCAGCGATTCAATGTGATCTAATAAACTGTAATCAGAGGTGTAAAACATGCTCTTGCTTTTGGCCGTGGGACTTTTTGGCGCATGCAAAGCATCAAGTTCATTCATGCAAGGAAGGGTTTCGAACAGTTAAATAGTCGCGTGACATTTAATGAGGATATACGTTATTTACGGGCCGTGATATTTGGAGCGTCAGAGGCGTGTTTGCTAAATGCATCTTGTGAACTTGCAGAAATAGGGTGGCAGTCATTTGCATTTAGCCTTAAACTGCTGACACCTTAAGAAAATGTAAAAAGGACAAGAAAGAAAATCCTCACTTATTGCTTTGGTAGTGTTTTCAGGTTACTGATTGACCTGTAACTACACAATCAGTAATGTATTTCTCCTCCCTAATGATCCACATCACCTGCTCCGGCTATTCTCAGCCGCCCAGAAGCTGCATTACACGTCAAATTCCTCGTTACTTTTAATAATGCAAAATCATAATAGATGCGCTCCCAGTGATTTGTGCATAACCGTGTATTACAGCAGTAAAAGAATGGACTTTGTTCATATGATTTTTCAGGAGGAAGCAGTTTTACTTCGATTCGCCCGTTTGTTACTAAGCAACAGATGAAAGTGCAGAACGGGAAGGTTCAGACTGTCCAGGAGTTACGGCTTTATTATGCACATTTTAGCCTGAAGCACAAAAAATCTGAGCATTTCTCTGACAAATAATTATAGGTTTCAAAGAATCTGTGATATTTCATCCACTGGAATATTAAGAGAAAGTTAACTAACAAAAATAATCAAACAATTTCCAGAACATGGATATTAGATCGTCGAAAATATATGTAATTCAGGAATGCAGTATAGTATTCACTATGTCTGGAAAAACAATCACAGGTTGCGTGGATGGATATAACATAATACTAAATTTGTAGGTACATGCATCATCAGTCAAGAATCAAATGCCCAGACGCACAGGGATCTCGTTTGGTGGATAACATCACCAGGAAACAGAAATCCGAGCAGCTCTGGAGAAAGTAACATCTCTGGTGATTTTTTTTCCCCAGACTGACTACATCCGGGCCTGCAGCTCTGCTGGCTGATGGGCGACACAGGGTTTGCGTTATGTCCCTTCTCACAAGAGACGGATTGTCTACAGGCACCCCGGGGAAGCAGACGAACGAGGGCACAAGTCAGTGTCAACTGCATCATTTAAAGCTCACGAAAGGGTGATTAAATCAGTTCCAAGAGCAACGGAGATCTGAGTGCCCACAAGAGGTGTGGTAGTGGCTTACTCAAGGACATTAGTGACACATTAGTTAAAACGATCAAATTAAGTAAAATGCACAGCAACAATCGCTGCCTTCGAAGTGCTAATGACAGCCAATCCTAAACGACTTAACAACCTAAAGATCAATTAATCTCTAATCCCAGCGAACATTAAATCCCTGGATTTTCTAGTTGACCGGTGAGGAAATTGCTAAATTTGTTCAGCTTGATGTAAGTGGTACTGAAACACACGCTCAACTTTCCCCAAGCCAGGAATTTCTGATTCACCAAAGTTTTAACGCTGGTGCAAATTCAGATAAGACACAAAACTAAAGTCTGGCCACAAAGAGGCAAATAACATGTATTAATATAATATGTGTAAGCATGCCAGTTATTTTATGCTTGGTTGTAATGATACCTACCGAGAAGGTCGTTCTGAGGCATCCAGTCCACAAGTTTGGTGTTGTTTCCCAACTTTTTGGGTGCGATTCCTGAAAACCTGAGACAAAGCAGTATCGATCAAGTGAAGGAAACATGTATTTTTGGCGCACACTGTGCACCACGTAGCATTTACTAAGCAACGTTCTGACCATTCTTAAAGAGACCATTGATTTAAAATGACCATTATCAGCAACTCCTCCTTCAGATCATTGGGTAATATAATTCCTGACACTGACAGTGTTTTTTTTTTTCTCTTGCACATGCTGCCCATCTGCATGCATCGACTTCCTGCGCCTTCCTGTCACAGGAGAGCACGACACAGCACCCCGTACATGCATTACTGCAGTGACAATAAACGACAAAAGCAACATTCAGAATGAACGGAATCAAAGAAACAATTCAGGCTGATTCCTTCCCTTCCCCCCCGCGTAATAGACTGCATTGGGAGAAGCAGCTGCTGTTGCCAGGGTGGGCCAAGAACTAACATCCTCAGCCGAAATGCAAAACGGCAAAGAATACAACTTATTAAAATAGTCATTTATTTAGGAAATCGCTTCCAACCCAACTTGCTTGTCATGTACAGTGTGTCTACAATGTTTGTAGCTTGCGTCTTGCAATGAAACATCTCTGGTCTGTTGGTTCAGATTAGGATGCTGTTAATAATCATTGCAACCAATAGGACCAACATTAAGTTCTCAGTAAAAAGTGCAAAAATAAAGAAACTAAGGAATTAAGCAAGCTGTTCCAGATGTATACTGTACCACTTTCAGCAAATGTCAACTGTAAGAATGAAATATCCAGCAAATAACCTTTTGTACTACTTTCTGAAAAGTGACAGCTGGCAGACCAACTAAAAAAAATTAGACGACAGACCACAGATTTGACATGATATTGTTTTCAGTCACTTCCTGTGTTCTATCTGGGGTGAAGCTGTTGTGTCCTTGGGTAAATGACATTTGAAGGTGCAGACACTGGATGAGTAACTAAACAAACCTACATTTACTAGCCAACAACTATAAAAATACATTTTTGACTGCATGGACCAATTATTCTTTGGGCAATGTTCTGTAGCATTAACCGCACCCCATGCTTCTCAAATTTATTTCAAATAGAGAAATAAAGTCAGCTTGGAATCAGGTGTCCTTCATAACCAAACTTCGTTTTCCAAAAAAGACTATTACTGAATCATAAAATACTGCACAACTGCATTACAGCTGTATGCCACATAAAGACATTTTGGTCAGCAGACTGCATGATGGTGATCCCATAGGATTATAATGGAGCTGAAGGCCGTCATAGTGCAGGTGCATTACGTCATAGTGCATTCCTGGTGTCTTGGTGGTGATGCTTGTGTAAACAGGCCCACTGCGCTGCCAGTCGTATAAAAGTATAGTGCATACACAATATTTGATAATAATAACAGTCTTACAGGTTTATGTACTAGCTGTACTTTATTGTCGTCACAGTGAACTCCAGGAGTGCCCAATCTTATCCACAAAGGGCTGGTGTGTGCGCAGGTTTTTGGGGTAACCTGTAGGTCCACTGTTCAAACCCAGGTGTGAGGACTCTTCAGCCAATCAGTCCTCTAATTAGTGACCTAATTAGGGAATTGCAGCGAAAACCTGCATAGACACCGGCCTTCGCTGAGACTGGCCACCCCTGGTGTACTCTTTCTACCTATAAAAAAAAAGTGTATGCGAATGTATTCATTTTTAGTTGCTTATATGAAACTGTTTCAGTTGATTATGTGAGAGTCTCCCAGTAGTGTATGTAAGTGCTTTCACTTGCGCGTGCAATTTTCAGTGTACTATGTAAAGGATTTTGGTTTCATTTATGTTTATGCATGGTTTCACATATGTATATGCATGGTAATTCTGAATAAAGTCCCTAAAGGCCCCTCATATAAAACAGTGTGCCGTGTTACACATAGTGAGTAAGTTCAGACAGTGACTAAATTACCAAACGACGCATTTCTCGGAATGCATCTCTGTCGTCAAGCAACACATGACTGCACACTGATTTCATAATGTACCCAGCAAGTTAGCCTGGGCCAGTACTATTTTCTGCAACTGAATATACTCATACGGAGACGCAATTCTAGGAGTTTAAATTTACAACCTAACGTGATTTTTAGTTGCTACAGGAAAGAAAAATGAGATTCTTGTGTGGACATTGGTTTGGCTGACTTTGGTCAAATTCTATCTCCTGGTCTGGGGTGAAGTCAGACGAGAGTAAAGCGATTCTCTGATAATATCTTGTGTGTTGGGGAAGGTGACTTATATTTCGATTAGTCATAGCAGTAGCTGGGTAACCAGCGCTGCCATTTACATTTGGTTAGGTCCTTCCACCATACAGTATACAAAGACATAGCCGATGCAAGGTTCATTTCCAGTCAACAATCATCCATCTTTCATAGCTGCTGTTTCGGTGCAGGATGAGCCGCTTCCACCAGATATAGAGCATGCCGGCCATTATCTCGACCCATTCTTCTTTCCAAAGGCACTGGCTGTTCTTTGAGCACCGTGAGAAGGTGCTCAGCTACAAGCGTGTTGCGTCACGCCTAAGGTACAGGATCCCCATAAACGACGAAGCTGCTGCTAGCCACCACAAAGGCAGCCTACTGGAAAGACTACCTGTGAATTTGTTAATGCCGTTGCTTCCCAAGGGCACCATGGATGAATAATCGAGGTGTGTCTCCTTTATTAACCCAAATCGGTGTGGCTTGCAATATCTCCATTCCTCTTTTCTTTTGTTGTTGGAATTTTGGCATTTTTCTAAGGTTCCTCACTATTCCTCATTAACATGTTTATTATACTTAGTGGTTATTTGATGAGTAATATTTTGCACCGAGGCATCACCCCTGGGACCTGGCATTAGCCGTTGCTTGCTTTGGGGATTCTTTTACGCTGATTCACGCCAGGAGATAATAGAGCCCTTAACTCTAACTGCAGCCGCGTGCTATAATCTGGCAAAGTCCTGCACAGCAGCCATGCTGAAAAATCACAACAGACTCCACAGACAAACGTGGGTTTTCTTCATAGATATTGACTTTACAAGCATTCTTAGTAGGTCTAAAACTGCTGGCTTTTTTTATTTGCAAGCAAAGCACGCAAAGAGTTATGGATATCGTGACATCACAATAAGTTCACAAACATTCCAAGAAACCACAGGCTCTGTTCAATGGTGATAAGGCTAATTATAATTTGGTAAGCTTACTACCAATGATTTGCATTACACTAATATTATAGCCTGGGAATTACAGTGGTGTATTTGTCTACAGTTTTATAACAATAAATATATGTAATGTATACATAATACCAATACTTATATAACTTGGTAAATCAATGGTAAAAATGCATTGTATCCATTCTGGAAATACAAATAAGTGAATGATTGCTAAAACTCAATGAGAAAAATCTTAATACACCTTACTACCATCTACTGTATAACAAGCCGAGTGTAACTAGTTTGTCGTGGCCTATTTGTAAGAGCACAAAGGCCAGTGAAATCTCTTTGTGCACCCATCAGCCTCAGAAGCTACTTTACCGGAAAGATCAAGTTCAGCTCCTGACTAATCCCAGACATGTAAACCGAATCGTTAGGAGTGAGAGCAGCGCTTGCTTCGCTGGAGAGATTAAGCTATTAGCCACCCATATGTCGGGAATTACTCGAGACCTGTGGAAGGAATTAATACATAGAGGACCAGGTCTTCAACCAAAGTGAAGCTGTGAGCTGATACACTCGTGATTTTTCTATCAGAAGAAAACATCTGCCATCCTCTGTCACACCTCCCACACTACAGGCCAGATTCACACAATGAATTTTCAACTGAATGGACATCAAAGGTCTCGATCTTATTTCAGGCGGAAGCTGGAACTGAGCACCACCTACAAGTAATGGCTACAATGCAGGCCACGCATGTTTCTATCCTGTTTTACTGGTATGGAGCTCAAAGATATTACAATGCATCATGATACCTACCGAAACTATTTCCTCATTCAAAAGGCGATCATCTAGAAACTCAATTGTGAAGTTTCATTGAGTAACATTTCATTCTCTAAATGACTGACTATCTGCAACAAAAAGCAAAGAAATACCTG
>JAODUD010000050.1:538206-551487 GCA_026784285.1 Stomatorhinus walkeri | reverse complement strand
AATTGTGAAGTTTCATTGAGTAACATTTCATTCTCTAAATGACTGACTATCTGCAACAAAAAGCAAAGAAATACCTGCGCAGAAGATACTGTTACTCTTAAGGATTATACTGAATTTCCCATTTCATTGAACTTTCTAATATGCGTTTAATTTTCTGCAAGTATACGTTTTCTGCATCAACGAAGACGTGCGTGGCAAGGTAGCCTTAAATGTGTTTCTGTGAAGCTAGTAGCGCCTGAAAAATGACGACTTCATTAAACGGGGCCGTAAATTGACAGAATTTGCGGGGGCTGGGCACCTCCCTTTGTAGGATCTGTGTTAGTATTGCTTTAAATGAGGCAGTGAAAGTCCTGATCGCTGATGTCATGTTCTCAGTTCAATCACTGATCATGCAACTGAGACGTGAAATTGAGAGACTGAGGCGTACCAGTTGGTTGAGATCGCTATGGATGGGGGACATCTTATCGGCAACTACACCAGTTGTGAGATTCACCAGTTGCATCACGCCCCCCCCCAGTCAAGGGAGCTGGGTGTTTGGTCGTGCTTGATGAGCCTCCTAAGGGATTGAGCAGGTTGTGCTCGTTAAGTTACGAACTGGATGTTTTCTCATGTGAAAATGCGGTGCAGTTACTAAGATACTAATCGTTCCCATGGAGAATACCGCAAACACAGTTGTTCACACCCATCTGTAGATGCTTTGCCTGGAAACTTACACAGTAAGCTTAATATTAAAAAAACTATGAAAAAGATGGTAAGAATTTGTAAGAATCACAAATATTAACCTATTACATTTTATATATATATTTTTTCCCAAAGCGACTGAGCACATATTTGCTATTAAAAATTAACTGATGGCCATATGCATACACTAAATTTCAGTGTATAAGTAACACTTCAGAGAAGTACAAAACTCGCATTCAAATTTAGCTACACATAAAAGGTATGGAAATAAAGTTTAAAGTTTGCATCCTAGGATATTATTTACATGTCAAGGTAAGTGCAATGAGGAGGAAAGAAAAAAATCATGAATATCCAATTAGCATGAGATGCTGTTAAGTAGCAAAGATGTTTCCATGGGGTAATCGTCAGGATTCCCCATTAGCTGTAAAATGCCTGTAAAGACTTATAAAATGTCTTTGGATTTGATTTATTTTTTATGTGTATCGGAAATGGTTTCAGTCCGAGTTACCTATTTGTACATAACCCGTGGGGTGCGAGGTAGAGGTAAGGAGCATGCGCTGATTACAGTGTGTTGCTGCACCAACCACACGACGAACCACCTGGATGAGACTCGAGGGCAGCCGTGTGGCGGGTGATGCCTCAGCACCACACTAGTATGAATGGACCAGTGTGAGTTTTTTTTCCAGTGGCTGGAGTGTCAATCCTGCCACCAACCCCCAAATGTTACCTAGAAGTTGGAGGGCTTCCTTGCCAGCCTGGATGTAGATTAACATCATACCCAGGAGGAAGCAATTGCAGGTTAAGGGCCTTGCTCAAGGGCTCAACGGAGTAGGATCACTCCTGGCATTCACGGGATTCGAACCGGCAACCTTTCAATTGCTGGCACACATCCCTAACCCGAGGCACCACTCAGCCCACAAATGCATGTACAAAGTTCAAGATAATCTGCTACAGCACTCATCTTGATTATGCAAGAGGCATTTCATCCCTAGAAGTCTGAACTTAATGCTCACACAGAAGAAATGTGAACGTCTTTAAGAATGCGAGGCATTACACATTAAAGCGAGGACTTATACTGTTCAATTAGATACATCTGCCTGTTGGCGTTGACAGCCTGTTCCTACAAACTGAGAATCAATTGGACGAAAATCAAAACACAGAGCATGCAGGTGGAATCAAGAGGTTCCGCTACAGTTCGCCAGAGCTGCAGAATGGCCGACACGTGTGATCTGAGCGATTTAGCCTGCTGGTGCCAGACATGGTGGTCCCAGCATCTTAGAGGCGCCCACCATCCTGTACAGTGAGGAGCTTACAGAGGACGGTCTGATAAACAAAAAATATTCCAGTTAATGGCACTTCGGAGGGTAAAAAAAAAAAACCCTCAACGAGAGTAATTTCATGGGAATGGCCAGACTCATTAAAGCCAACCCGAGTGCAAAAACAATCTTAGACCAAGCTCCATGAGGAATGTTTCCGGCACCTTGCTGAATCCATGCATTGAAGGATTCAGACTGTTCTTTAGTCAGAAGGAGGTCCTAACCTCTACTGGGCAGGTTTACCTCCTACATTGGCTTCTGAGTGAATATTTCGTCACAGACCACCTAATATTAACGGGTGGATCGTCGATGAAAGATGTAGACGTTACATTTCGACAGACCGGGTGCCTGACCTTGCCGTCACTTCCTTCTATCATAGTCAGCGAGTTTCCCACGTAATGATGCTGCCGTCGATCGTGGACAATGCTGCCCGTCTGCTTGGTTGGTCAGAAGAGCACTTTCAGTCAAAAGATTCCACGACATGAAACGCTCCACTGACGGCCTCAGGAAATCATTCCATCCGATGGCCATTAGACTGCTCAACAGTACTATTACTTGTAGGGCACATCTACAGTTATACCTATTTTTATCGATACCTATTTTTTGTGCAATAATTTACAGCAAAATTTGCATATTTTTCACCTTGGTCATCTCTTAATGTAGACATTGTATGTGGTACAGTGTTCTGTCTGTTTCTGTCTTCTTTGTATCTGTATGCTATACAGTTTGTAATTACACACAATTTCCTCCAGGATAATAAAAATATTCCGATTCTCATTCTACTGGAACTATCCACTATCAGGTCATGTGTGGTAGTTCATAGCCAGTCTAAGACCTTAAAAAATGACAAAAACCATACCTCCATATAACCTTCTGAGGAAGACGGCTCAACGCTCCTGCAAGTTTCTCTGCGATGTCATCAGACAGGTACTTGACGCCGGCTCCGAATGACACCAGCACAAACCCATTTTTCTCTGAACTGTTGGCCCATGTCAGAAATTCCTAGAGAAAGAGGAGTATAAGTTGTTAACACAAGATGCAAGAATACTGCGGCGAAAGAACAAACTTTCATTTTGACTTTAAATCTGCTGTAAAAGGAATCAGTTCCATATAAATTGATTAAACAATACCCATGATGATCTGATTTTTTACTACTACTTAATATTATTATTTTTATTATTATTATCATCATCAAAACAACATTAGCAGTGGCAGTAGTAATGTTTGTATTACTAGTATTATGACTTTAGTTATACATAAAAACTAAGTTAAAAGCTGAGAATCATCTGGATTAGAAATGCACTTTGTGACATAACTTGCGAAAGACAAAATAACACAGAACAATATAAAGTCTCTTCTCATTTTTAATTAAAATACTACAGACAACCTCTAAGGCTTTTTCGGCAGTTTCCACTAGCAGCTAAGAAATGCCAATTTGGGTAAATGACCGTTCAGGGGAAACGGCTGAACACGCCTTTACCATTACAGTTGACAAGGTTGCTACTCCTCCTATAAATTTCCCACAACAAGAGGTAACATGGATGTTGTGCAATACCTACTGGCTAATCACAACCAACAACTGAAGCTCCTAATGAATAGATGACCGAAAAAGCAATAAGAAAATAATTCGCCTATAGGGAAAGAGAGTTTTGTGATAGATTAATGAATAAGCAGTTTGGCATGGCGGGGATTGCCTGTGGTGAAACTTGCCAAGCTTGCTGCTGCAGCGGACTGACATCAAATAGTTTTTTTTATCATCTGAAGCGAAAGACTGATCTGTGTGCCAGATGACCTACAGTAATGACGACATGTCACGGGCCGGTGAACTGAGACCTCCTCTCAGTGGTGAAGGAGCGACAGAATCCCTCATTCTCTACTGTTCTTAGTAGATCACCCGAATGGGATAATATTGAGTACTGAAAGTTGTTTCTTTTTAAAAAAAAAATATTTAACAGGTCTGCTAAACATTATACTTATGCAGAAGTATGTTTAGCAAACCTGTTATATACAGTATGTTTGGTAAGTAAGTTATACAAGTATGTTTAGAAAATTACTACTCAAGATTATCGCATTATCCTGCTCTTTTACTTCCCCACAAATGACCGTTAATATTTACATTGCTAAATAAACAAAACTGAAGACAAACACAACGATTCGCAAGTTGAATAGGAGTGGATTTCCACTTGATGGCCAAATTAACAAACTGACTTAATGACAGAACTCACTGGAGAGATAGGACCTCTAAAGAAAATATTTTAAAATTTCCAAATGAAGCATATTTACATTTTTAGCTATTACAATGTAACAGTTCAGTTATTTTAGAAAATGCATTCAGTACAATCGGCCAACAAGCCCTGGTGCTCTTCACTAGATCGTATTTGGCGCTTTAAATGCTTTAACTTTACATCGGAGGGCAGTGCAACCGAATGGTTGATCAAGCTATGAATTAGGCAAGGAAGCAAGTGCACTGCATCACCTCAAATGCTACAGATCAGAGTCTCACACCTGCCGCTATAGTGAAGACCCAAAGTAAATCTAGCTATCTGCTTAATAAAGAGACGAGAAAAATCGACAGGCTGTGCGGAATTATTTACGAATAATATAAAGCTACACAAATGTTTCAAATGTGTGTATGATGTATCCGATATATTATGAAACATCGCACCCATGTAATGATACAACAGCACCATTGTCAGTTGCTTGTTCTGCAACACGTGCCTGCACCTGTCATAATGGTACAAATTCCAGCCCTGACAACCTAGCGTGGGTGTGCGCAGAAACTAGATCTCGGCCATCTGATAATTTTAATTCCTAGACTCATTCCATCGGCCTCTTTAAGCGGTCCGATTCATTTTTTTTTTGCGCCCGTAAATATGGCATTTAGTATGCAGACCAGCAAAACATAGCGGAGACTACACAGTAACATCCAAAGTGTAATGTGATTTTAAAAATCTTTCATCGTAAAATTGATATTTAGTTGATCACAAAACTCTATTTCTTCCATACTGTCCATTTTAAACCAAACACCAATGAATTAAACATGAATGAAACATAATTCCCAGCTTCAGGTCTCTATTACTTTATTTAGTGTAATAATACCCTAAACCCTTCTGAGCAGTGGGCTGATGAGGGTCACTGCAGCCCACGCGGTGACTGTACCCTTTAAGAGCTTGTATAATTTGCGCCTTAAAAAAAAAATGCTTCATTCCAGCGAATCGCGGACGTACAGCTGCATAGAAGGGGGGGGCCAAGCTGGCCTGGCACCGACAAGCAGCTCCAGACACCAGACACTGGGTCCTGTGTCTGTTAGACAAAGTAAACAATGACCACATTTAAAAAGGGGACCGCAAAAAAGTTGAAGGATTTTACAATGCTTCATTGGAGATCGGCATTCCAGAAGCGCACAGTAGATACTGCCTGCTTCTTCTTCTAACCCACTTATACTAACCTCCAAAATGACTGAAGATGGTTTTAATAGTCTTAGAGTATATGCTAATTGTGGCACCCCAATCACAAATTTTATTACTTTGCAGAGGGAATTTCTGCAAATTCTACTACAAGATGTATAACAATAGAGGTCTTGTTTGAGCACTGGAAACTCATCCATTCATTTTCTGAAACCGCTTGTCTTATTCAGGGTTGCAGTGGGTCCAGAGGCTACAGGCACAAGGCAGGAAACGACCCAGGATGGAGGCCCGACCCATCACACTCACATACGCCAACCCAGGATGGAGGCCCGACCCGTCACACTCACATACGCCAACCCAGGATGGAGGCCCGACCCGTCACACTCACATACAGCATTCAGTCACACATGCAAACCTATGGGCAATTTGGCAACTCTAATTAACCTCAGCATGTTTCTGGACTGTGGGGGGAGACCAGACCACCGTGAAGAAACCCCAAGCTAAGATGAGGAGAACATGCAAACTCCACACACATGGAAGCAGGGGCGTCAGAAGCATTTTGAAAGTGGGGGGGACACACTGGCATAAAACCAATATTTTATGTTAAATGTGGGGGTCCAAACAAATAATTATGAAACAGATTTAATGGCAGCAACGCCCATGCATGGAAGCCAGGCAGAGATTTGAATGCTGATCCCAGGGATGTGTGGCAATGGTGCTGACCACTGCGCCACCACGGCCCCCCCACTAAAAACCTCTAAGGCTTGAAATCCTACTACAAGATGTTGTGTAGCGTTAGAGGTCTTTGTGTTAGAACTTTTTAAACCCATATGGCATGGTTACAACCCAGACCCAATATATACAGGACATAAACACCTATTTACATACAGAGGGTTAACCAAACCAAGGGGCAGACCAAGCTTGTAATGTGAATGACAGACCACAACTTCATAAGAACCACCAGGAGCAACAACACACAAACATGGGCAAACAACAGCCACAAGTTATGGCGCCGAGCAGTGAATATCGAAACTCCCGGCATAGGCTCCTCCAGTGGCTAAATACTGTCGCCCAATGATGACGTCATCAGGCGGAGACAGTCAGACGGGCTGGTGAAGAGGCGCAGGAGAGTAGTACGGCCTGGACTGGAGTCAGGAACCGACCGAGCCATACACAACAACAAAGAACCAGCCCCTAGCAGTTTGTAACAGGCATTAAGCACCCACCTGTGGAAGCGGGTTTGGAGGTTTCGTAAGAATGCCTCCAACATATACCACATGAGGTAGGGTGGGGCGGGGGAACTCCAGAGCCATATCGGTGCAAAGCATCCACAGCCGGCTGCCTTGCACCAGCTCGTGCATTGACGTTTCAGGCTGGATGTTGTGCTTCTTCATGATCCAGTCGTACTTAGGTAGCACCAAAAATTGCACCCCGAAGCGGGAAACCATATAGACAGCTGTGTTTATAATCCTCTGCAAGAAGGTCATCTTGTCAGTTTGCAGGGAGTTAAACTCTGGGACGTAGGACAGAGGGGCAGGTGCGCCAACTTCAGCTGGGTACCACAGTCCCGTGCTGAAGACCGCATACCTAACCCCCAGAAGGTGGGCGATGACAAAGCCACACATCTCGTTGGGGTCAACAAGGAGCAGATCAAACTTCTCTTCCTTGAGGCGGGTCATTAGCGCCTTGCTCCCCACCATGACGTCACAGTTCTGGGAGTAGTGGTCCAAGATGTCGGACAGCTCCAGAGCCGTCCAGCGTCCTGAGAAAATATTTTTCACCTTGGACTGCAGGAAGTTGTCCGCGGACGTGCTGTTGAAAATGCCGGGGTAGCGCTGTAGGCGATAGTGTTCTGACGGGGGCACGTCTCTTCCTTCCGACACCAGGAACACGGTGTCGTGACCCTCTCGGTGCAGAGCAGAGGCGAGGGTTTTGAAGATGTACAGGTGGCTCTCGAACATGATTGGAGGCACGATGACGATTTTGGCAGCCCATGTCAAGCTAGCAGCAGCGCACCACAGAAAGACAGCGATGGTGGCACACAACTTCATGGCTGTGCGTCGAAAAAGGGAAAAAAGAAAGAAGAAGTGGTGAAAATCCGGAACAGGAACTTCTCCGCATTTCCACCGTAACTCATCATTCCGTACTAATTCCCTCCAAAACCGCATAACAAAACCATTAGCATTTTAGCTAATCTTCTGAAAGCTTTTTCAAACACATTTCATGTCTTTGTTTCCCAATGACGCCACAAAGTCCACTCCACCCCGAATGCTACCACGTATTTAAGCACACAACAGCTCATGCTCTTGTGTGCTTTTGTATTAGTGATGAATATTCACTTGCAATAAAACCCTCAATTTGCCCGATGCAAATATACTAAAGGAAAGGCAGAGGGAAAACAGGACCCCACTGACAAATACTTCACCATAACCGCATATTGTTTACATAGATTTGTTTTAATTTTGCATTGTTTTGTTACTCTATTATTTGATTGATTTGTGAAACCCATTTTCACTATGAAAACCCCAGGATGAACTTTAGATAGGTCTGCACCTGCCTTACTTTTTATTTTTATTACATAACAATTCATAACCCCCCCGTATTTGTTCTTTAAATTGTAAGAAATTACGATTCTTATAAAAACTAGGCCTGCTAAGATTTTTAGACATTAAATAAGGCACATTTATATCATAGTTGTGATTTATCCACTATATAATCTAGATAAATTCCAAAAGTAAATAAAAATTAACAATTTGCACACATCTCGGTTTCTTAAATATAGTGAACGTTTAGTTTTATTGCAGGTTTATTAAAATATTTCTATTATTATATACAGTTCGGGGAACAATCAGTTTATTTCATAATGCAGCAGTAATTACCCCAGTCTAGCTAATCCGCCAATTACATGCATGTTAAATACTTCAGCTGCAATCTGCACAGTTAACACGATATATACCCTTACAGTTAATAAATATTCAAAAACAAAGCCATTTTAACAGTATAACTTTTGAGGGCAATCTTGACACATTCAAATGTATGTGAACTAGTGTGAAGTGAGACAAAAAGCCAGCTGGTTTGTGTAAAGTGTCAGCAAAGCTCAGTCAGCAAAATTACAGAATTGCGGCCACCCATTTGCAGCAGTCCCACTTTAAAAAGGTATTGCGTAAAGTCAGGTGTCATTTGTCGTCATGGTTTCCCTGATGACAAAAGTTGGCATGGGGCAGCGGGGCAAACCACGCCCCCCATGGCTTAGGTGTAAGTCCTTAAACTTGTCCGACTGGATTCAGCTCCTTGCTTTTCGTACGGACGTAAACAGTGCAAGGCACGTACATTCACTCCGACATGGAGGCGATTGCAAATCATCATTTTTAAATAGTTTTGCTTGCATCCGCGTCTCACTGAAAGTTTCGCACGTGCGCGGTCTCACACCCCCACAGAAAGGGTGTATAATTTACTTGCTAGTTGTAGACCAGAAGTAACAGCATCCCGTTTCATTTTACAAGCACGCAGATATACAAACAATTTATATGTATTGTTTTGCCACCTAACACGGGAAGTGAGACGCTTATTAAAACCATTACCCTGACTACCGTGAACAATATGCAAACATAACCACATCATATTTTGACCAGACATCACATACGGTCCAAAACAAATTAATTCAATAAAACGTTCAATTCTTTCAACCCGAAAAGTAAAGGTAGCCGTCTCCTTAGCGTGGCCGCAGAGCCATATTCGTGGTATATAACATATTCGAACATTCTCTTATTATTTTATAGAGGACGCCCCACCCCCGCCCAGGTGCTGCTGTTTAACCGAAACCCATTATGCAAAAGGACTTGATGTGTGTTTTGTTGTGTCACACAGGAAGACGCGGCAGTATGAAATGTCCTAACTATGCGTATGTGTCATTAGTCATTTCGCAGTCAGGTAGTCTAGCTGAAATAAACCCCATATTCAAATACGCAGGAACTACACAATATTACTAATTATTATTAATTGTTATTGTTGTAGTAATAATGATAATAATAATGATAATGATTATGACAAACACTTTATGATTCACCTCCACTTAGTCACTCAAGTTTTCCGTGCGATCTGAACATAAAGACAGAAGTTGCGCTCCGGGTGTAGAGAAAGGCGCACCGCTCCGAGCTCGGTAACCCGCGGCTCCGCTCCCGCCGGGATCTGTCCGCAGGTGGACCTGCGCACACCTACCGAACCCCACCCCCCCGATCCCTTCCTTACCTTGTTAGTTGACCTGGACTGGCGTTTATTTTGTCAACTCCCCGAAACACGCCAAAGTTTCAAGTTATGGAAGTATATCCAGTTAAATATTCCCTGTGCGGCCCGAGAGCCACCTGTTACCAGTCTGAGCTCGCTTCCCAAAGGTCGGCTCGGGATCAAACTCCGTCTGCCTGTTAAAAGGAGGCGGAGCAGAGTCGTCGGAGGGAATGGCGGAGGTTTTTTTCTTTTTTCTCTTTTTTTTTTGCTTAACAATGAATGGTAAAATAAACAGTACACTATATACCTCTTAACCGCCGCTTACCACAGATTCCCAATCCATATAACTGCCATCAGCAGTCCGTGCATTTCCTGGAACTTTGAGCTGTTTATAAGGGAAGAAAATAGTAGCGAACATAAAAATGCATTTTATGTGAGCTGGGTTGCTATTTATTCATGTATCAGGATTGTTTTATAGCCACAACAATGGATTGGGAGTTTAAAAAAAAAAGAGAAAAGTATATATTCAAACACAACACATTGTGATCTAGTGTGCTACTGCTGTGTGGGATAAGCAGGGCTCACGGGTTAAGACTATAAGAGCAGCATTGATGAGTTAGGCCTACGACACGAGCACGTACCGCATTTATAAAGAGTGACATTCCTAGTTTCATGGATGCATTGGACAGTGGGCTGCATTCTTTAATGTTATGGACGATTTAATGAATGAAATGTTGTTTTTTTTTAAAGTTAATTGATGTTTATAAAAATAAAATTCCTCGTGTGCACGGAGCACATTCAAGCATATTTGTAATTCCGCCTCAAACTACAATGTATTTTCACTTCCCAATCTGATGAGTACTTTGGATCCGTCCCATTATACACTCCAATGACAGCATTTTACTCATACAATCTACTATGTATGCATTTTGAGGTAAAAGATAAATAAATCGATATTCAACAGCCCTTACACGTACCTCAACGATCACTCCCAGGAAGTTAGCTTTGAGCTACAATTGATCCAATCTTTGATTGGTGCAGAAGCTCATAAATAAAAGGAGTACAGTTTCAAAAGCACGAATGATTCTAACAGTGCCTGTGTAGTTTGTGTCAGCCCACGTGATGGACGGCACGCAAGAAAACAAAGATAAACAAATATAAATCCACGTGGTTGATATAATAAATGCTAATGTTTAAACAAATAATAATCACAACAAAAGTGTTATTTCATTTACATGTATACTGTAGGCTACGGCACCTAAATGCCATATCCGTTGTAAACTTTTAATTTCATTAATTTTCTTTTCATTCATGCTGATCACTTTTCCATTTATTGACCAGAAATACTTGCAAAATACTTGCGGGAATAAGTGTTGCTTAAACACCCACAAATTATATCACTGATTACTGTATACTGCATGATTGTTCACAAGACTAGTTTTTTTTGACGTATTACTGCAACGTGCTTTTCCTTGGGAATGTCTGCCACCTGCTGGCCAACAATAAAACACAATAAATTCTGCTGCCAAGTTAAACCCCGCTGTGCCGCCTTGCATGGGTCGTAGTTCAGCAGCTATTGTTAATTGTTTGTGTTTGAGCGGTATCATTTGTTGTAGCGTTTTCAGTGACTGTTACAGAAATATGGGTTACAAATATTTGCATTACTTCCCTTAAATCTCAATGTCACAATTAGACATGACTTACATTGGCACGTTATTTAAACTTCATGTTGCTGTTGTCTGATAATGTACTGATTGCTGTAAGTCAGTCTTCATGCTAAGAAATGAGTGTCATTGGGTATTTGTGAGTACTGAATACGTTTGAAACAGTTTTTTTTTATTTGGGGCGTTTATTGACGAGACTCTAGTTTTTCTCGAGAACCGCAGGTTTTGAATACATTTGACCAATTCATTTACACCAGTCTCCTCCATCATTAATGCTGTACTTTGGTCAGCCAATTTACAATTTTGCGATCGCGAACACTTTCGGAGTAATGAGTGTGGGGCAGACGTTGCTGACGTCACCCCTTCTACACGAAATAGCGATCGTGTGTAATAAACCGCACATATACATTCTTATCATAACAAAATTAATGGAATCCCAACTCTCATCATTAAATTTATTAATTTCAGTAAATTTTAGCTCTCCACTAAATCATTATTGAAATAATTTATTGACATTAATGACATTATTTCTTGAATTTATTTAAATGATAGCTCTAAATAACTCACTGTCGTATAATATACTGTAATAATAACTTTGTCGTAGTACAGCATCGAGGAGTCTAAGAAGCTGGACTGGTAGTAGATGGTTGTGGGATCGAGATTAGTAGATGAAACATCAACAACCTTCAATCTGCTGATTACTTCATATTTGAATGAAAAAAATTGAATCGTCTCGTGATACTTATGAGGATAATTAAAAATCAGAATAGGAAGATGGAACTTAAGGTAAATTTGAAGCATGCAAAGGTTATGAGCACTTCAGCTTCAGCTAAGCTTCATCTTGATAGTGAAGTCACAGATGCTACAGACAGATCTGTTCTCCTAGAACCTGTCATTGACAGCTGTCCAGGAAGGATCTAAGGCATCAGGAAACATATTACAGAGTAACATTTGGCAGACCTGCGATAAGTTCTTCAAAAGCAGGCCTAGACTGGCCATCTGGCATACCGGTATGTGGGCTGGTAAAATTTACCGTGCACCCCCCAACCACCACACACACACACACGCACACACACACACCTCTCCAGGCACAATGTATCCCTTGAAAAAAGTTACTATTGAGGACCCTCACCCCAGTTAGCAAAACTTATCATGGAGCCAAGGGTGACCTCACCATTACTCCCAGTCAAGCCCTGTTAGAAACTGATGCAGCATCTCTAAGAGCTAAGACAAAAGAGCGAAGAGCACGACGAAGCAGCACCTTAGACTTTGAAGGATACAATGGGAGCAAGTCAAACTGATCAAGCCTGACTTTTCCTAAGAAGCACAATTATGCAAAGACCCAGTAAACTAGGGAATTCTGCAACTCTTTGGGAATGTGGTACAGGAGAAGAGGATGACGAGGATGAAGGTGAAGGGACCCATTCATCACAACAGTGAGCAGGAGGCCATCTGGAACCTTGGAGATTCCTGCAGAACATTCCGGGGGAGCACTCCCTGTTTGGAGTTCAGATCAACTTAACGGCATCTAAAAACAACAACAACAATAATATTAATAATAGTAATAATTATAATAACTAACAAAATTACTACTTAATCGATAATAAGGCATTCTTGTGTACCTATTTGTTGCACATTTTATTAACTAAGAAATAGCAAACCTTTCTTCTCTGCTAGGTTGATATCTTGTATGCACTACATGTAAAATCTCTATGAAATGTGTAATATACTTTTATAGTCTACACACACTTATACAGTAAAAATAGGTTCCCTTCATAACTTCTTACAACTTTTACATTTTCTGTGTTCAGTTTTGCTCTGATACAAGTCCTCCCATAACGCCCCTGGGTACATACCACTGGAGGCAAAGACACACTACCAAGCTCTAGCGTTAACAATGACTTATTGATAGGCTGTAAGTTACCAGCCATACAAACAAATGTTTCTTTACAACACAGACCATTTGTCCTGCTATCGCTCCTTGGGGTC